>PVJC01039134.1:0-16413 GCA_004026665.1 Murina feae | reverse complement strand
GAGGTAGTGAGTGAATGGATTGTATATGAAAGAAAGAAGCAAGTCAGAAATGAGAAGAAAAACTATTTCTCTTCTGAATATAAATTTTATCTGAAACTATGGTCATTTTCCTGTATACGTCTTCTTTAAAAATATTCAGTTAGGTAAAAATAAAAGTAATAGGAGTTGTGCTTCCTTAAATATGTTACGTTTTCACTGATTGTGGGGGAAATCTTCCATGAAACTAGGGAATAAAAGTTAAAAGCAGGGGAAGCCAAACAAATATGGGTATATATCTGGCAAAACAACATGTAGTCCTTTATCCCCAAGACTTCATCACACTGAATCAGTAGTAAGTATCACATTTAATAACCTCCAGAAAGCCAAGAATGCCTGGGTGCTGATAATGGTAACATCAAATTAAATAACTTAATAAAGGTTTTTTTTTGTTTTGTTTTGTTATGTTATGTTTTAAATCTGATAATGAAACAAAATCAAGTTTACAAATTATGCTCTCTCTTCCAAATTTCAGGAAGTGAATCTGTTATAGTGATGAGTGAATATTGGCTGGGCTTTAAAAAAAAAAAAAAAAAAGGAACTCTTGACATAGCAGTTTATCCTTGCCAAGTATTAATACCTCCACCTCCCCACCATACTTTCCCATCTATTTTCTAAAGATAACACAGTCTGGATGTCTTTCTTTTTATACTTTGGAAAGGTTAGACAAAAGCACATCCTCTTGGACTCTCAATTGGGTAATTTCTTTAGTCATGCCTTAGCTATGGCCTTTTAGCACTGTCTGATAACTGGAATTCACAGGTCCTTCATCAGATCTTATCGGTTCTAAATTTGATATCAGAATAACAAAAAATAATAGTTAAAGCTAGAAAATAAGAGTGTAGTATTAGAGCTGTCTAAGTTGAAAAACCATTGCTAAAAGCTTAAGGAGGAGAAATAAAAATATCTTAAAATATACACCACCAAGCCTGGCAAAAACATATTTCTGAATTCTCTTTTATTTTACTGGTAAATGAGGGAGGAAACTTCTAGAACATATTTGATCATGCTAAATTTGATTATAATGGATCATAGGCAATATGAACTAAGCTGCAAAGGCTTATCTCAGGTAATGAATCAGATTTCTCTAAAAGAAGAAATTTATAGTGATTTTGAGAAACAAAAAACTGTGACATAAGAAAAAAGGTGATAAAGGAATGTGCAAGTCATCATTATGAAACAATATCTGCACAGAGAGCTTCCCGGAGGATCATAGTTATGTGCACGTAGATACTGTGAACAATTGTAAGACTTAGCAGTCAGACCAGAAAGGTAGCTAAAATAGTAAGTTTCCAGATAACTTTCTAAATCTGATGTCTAGCACAGGGACTGACACATAATAAATGCTCAATAGTTTTTACCTAATGGGATTCCTAATTCAAGAAAATATGCCTAAATTCATTTAATCAATAAATGTATGCCCTTATTTTTTTAAATGCTAAGTAACTAAAATTAGCCTATGCATTATAGTAGGCAAGTTCAGGCTAAATTACTAGTCAATTACAAGTTACTTCCAGATACAACATCAACGAAAAGTCTTTACTACTTAGAACTTTCCAAAAATTGAACATAGTTCTTATATGTCATGCTGGAATTGAGTTTTCTTTCCTTTTTTAAATTTTATTGATTTTTTACAGAGAGGAAGGGAGAGGGATAGAGAGTTAGAAACATCAATGAGAGAGAAACACCAATCAGCTGCCTCCTGCACACTCCCCACTGGGGATGTGACTGCAACCAAGGTACATGCCCTTGACCGGAATTGAACCTGGGACCTTTCAGTCCGCAGGCCGATGCTCTATCCACTGAACCAAACCGGTTAGGGCTGGAATTGAGTTTTCTATCACTTGAGATATTCAAGCTGAAGAGAGACATCACTTTTAAGAATGAAATAGAATATACAAGCTTTGGATGGGAACATTTGGTCAGTTGGCTTCTAAACTTATTTCACTAGATGCATGATATCATTTCTTAATTTTTCTTATATATCTTCCTATAACTAAAAATCAGAGAGACAATTTATGTTGGGGCTGATTACATCAGTTCCTACTTTTTTTCTTTAACTTTCCAACCATATGATTTAAAAATATGTATACTAATAAAGAGCTGATATGCTAATGGTTGTTCAGTCATAAAGATAATGACCAGGTCATTAGCACATTAGCTGAGGCATTGTTCCAGAGATGGGGCAGAAGTAGGGAGGCACCCAGAGGAGGAGGTGGGGTCATCCTGGACTGGGGAGGGCAGGGGTGAGAGTGCATAGCGCCCCCCTCACCAGTCCTTCACCATCCACCACTCACTATCTGAGTGCCCCACTACCCGCCTGCCAGGGGAAGGAGCACAGCGTAGCAGGCAAGAGGTTTCCGTGCTCTCCTCTGGCGCCATGATGTGATGGAGCCACAGGGTTGTTCCAGAGATGGGGCAGAAGCAGAGACCAGCCCTAGGCGACTGAGGGTGGGGCTTGAAGCAGCCAGAGAAAGCTAGAGGGTTTGGGAGCTGGACCAAGCACGCTGGCACTCTGCATGGAGAAGTTTGGGTGTCAAGGCAGGCCAGTGCTACACTATTTCAAATCACATGCTAGGCTTGAGATATATATATCCATAGCTGGTTTGGTTCAGTGAATAGAGTGTAGGGCTGTGGTTCAATTCTGGCCAAGGGCACATACCTGGGTTGTAGGCTCCATCCTCAGTGTGGGGCATGCAGGAGGCAATCAATCAAGATTCTCTCTCTCATCATTGGTGCTTCTATCTCTTTCTCCCTCTTCCTTCCTCTGAAATCAATAAAAAATGTATAAAAAATATCAGTTGTAGTTAGAACAGGATTAACCCACTACCTGTTTTTGCAAATAAAGTTTAATTGGAACATAGTTGCTCATTTTGTTGGATAATGTCTGCACTATTTTCCTATAGTGGCAGAATTGCACAGTTGCAATTGAGATTAAGTGGCCTTGCAAAGCCAAATATATTTGTTATCTCTTAAAAAAAATGTGTGATGACCTCTGGTCTAAAAACCTATTTGAAATATCAGTATGATTTCAACACAATATCCAAGCATCATTCCCAAAACATTGTGATTATTTCATGAAATAAAAATATGATATTAGCAATTATAAAGACAAACATGGCTGACTGGTGTTATCTACAGTAATACAAGAGAAAGATGCAAATTGACTGTACCTTTGCGATGCCCACAAGCCAATCAGGAGTGAGTATACAAATTAACTCAACAAAGATGGCAAGTTAATTTGCATATGCAGGTGCTGAGTGGCCAGGGGGCAGGGCAGGATGCAGGCGTTTTGTACTGCTCCAGCCGCTCTGGGCCTCTGGGCAGCATGGGAAGGCAGAAACGGGCCTGAATGGAGGCAGAAAGGTGGCTCTGGGCTGGAGTGAAGGAGGAAAGGAGGCTCTGGCCAGAACAAAGGCAGTGCCAGCAGCCCAGGGAAGGCCCATTCTTGCACAAATCTTAGTTCATCAGGCCTCTGATGTGTGTATATATGTGTGTGTGTGTACATATATGTGTGTGTGTATATATACTTATGGCTAATATGCAAAGTGTCCCCTCAGGAGTTAGATCGGGAGGTTGCTTGCTTGCTATGACATGTGCTGACCACCAGGGGATGGCATGGAATGAAGGAAGGCCCTGGGTGGCAGCCAGAAGGCCCATCAGCCCTGATCACTGGCCAGGCCTAGGGACCCTACTGTGCACTAGTTTGCTTGTAAATAACAGAGCTTTGCATTAGTATTCCCATGTTGAAATGGTTTTTAAAGTATATCAGCATATAAATTCTTATAATTGACTAACATGTTTTTTCAAATATGAATGTTTTCATTACGTTAAACAAATGTTTCCACAGTGGTTGCCTTTGGGTTCACCAAGCCAAACCATTGCTCTGATGTGTCTGAAGACAATGCAAAGTCAGAACAGCTTTAAGAATGCATAATATGATGCACTTTGCTCTAAAACCATTTTTCAATTTGGAATTTTCTAGTAAAAGAATAAATCTTAAGAATTAGTCTGACATTCCATTTTAAAAATGATACACTGAACCATTTTCATTTAGATGTTTTTATTTTGTCTTTTTTGTAAGAGAGATAGTAACAACTACATTTTAACCTATGTTTCAAATGAAATAAATTTTTTACAATACAGTCATTCTGTTGAACAAAAGTTTTCTAAATTATATGTGCCCTCTTTTCTACTTGGATGCATGGTTTAGATATCCATAAATATTTAATAAGTCAGGTTTTCCAATACAATATGACTGCAATATATTGTAATGGCTATAACTGAATTGTTTTTGCCCCTGTAGGTGAATAAGACAGACAAGCTAATTGCCTTTTTAACTTACAGATTTTCAGCACAAGGTTTCATTATCATTTGCTTTCAGTAATGAATTTTTCTCAAGTTCTGATGGAGAGTATATCTTCTTTTATTATAAAATCATGAACCTTTTATCTCTCCTATCTTTCTCTAAATTCCCACACAGAATACTTGATAGAAGACTCATTTTGTTCATCACTGCTTCAAGTACTTCTTAGAAAAAGTTGAGAGAACAATGAACATTCCACATTAGCATAACAGAATACTTGAAAAATCAATGACTATGTCTAGGTAGAAATGATTGTACCCATAACCAATATTACAGACATTTAGAAAGGTCATATAGAACTTATTTAATACTCAGTTCACAAGAAAAAATTTATAAATGGCAAGTTTCTATTTGTCATATATAGAGATATTTTACCATTTTAGATACCTCACAATTGGTATAATAAAAATTATTCCTCTGGTATAGTAGCCTGGTTGAAAATCTTAACTGTGAATCTGGAGTTAATGAAACACATATTCACACACACACACACACACACACACACACACAGCTCATATACAGTTTTTTTTTTTAATATATATATTATTGATTTTTTTTTTACAGAAAGGAAGGGAGAGAGACAGAGTCAGAAATGTTGATGAGAGAGAAATAATCAGTCAGCTGTCTCCTGCACACCTTCTACAGGAGATATGCCTGCAATCACGGTACAGGCCCTTGACCGGAATCAAACCAGGGAACTTTCAGTCTGCAGGCCAATGCTTTATCCACTGAACCAAACCAGTCAGGGCTCATATACAGTAGTTTTAATCTTTATTGGAGTGAGTTGTCTGGCTGATTCCAGGCTTAGGTAGATTTTGACAGGGAAAATATCCAGAGCATAATGTTCATAAAGGAAAAACATTATGAGTATATGTGCAAAGGATGTCAAGTTACAGAAAGTTTATGTAAGAATTATTTGATTTATGCTTTGATTTGGATCATTTCTGAGTTCATTCCAGTTTTCAGTTGCAAAAAAGTGATTTCATTTTTATAAATTAAAATGTACATTTTCTTTATATTTCGGAAGAAGTTCCTAATAATTTATATATATGTATATATACATTTATGTATTATATACATATTATATACATATATACATATATACATACACATACATATATATATATACACATATACATATACATAGACATACACATACATACATACACATACATACTAGGGGCCAGGTGCACAAAAATTTGTGCACTCTGGTGGGGGAGCCCTCAGCCCAGCCCGTGCCCTCTCACACTCTAGGACCTTCAGGGGATGTCCACCTATTGGCATGCCTGGCCAGCCTGGGTGAGGGGCTGATGGCTGTTTTCAGGCTGGCCAACTCCCCCAGTGGGGACCCTCACCTCATGGGGGTGTTACCAGCCTGGGTGAGGGGCTAAGGGCCATTTTTAGGCTGCCCACAGCTCCCATTGACCCAAGGTCCCAGCAAGGCTGGCTGGAATCAGGTTTCTGGGGTTTATTTATCTTCTATAATTGAAACTTTGTTACCTTGAGCTGAGGCCTAGGCAGGTAACAAAGTCTCCTATTTGCTTCTGCTCCATGGCTTCTATAATTGAAACACTGTTGCCATGAGCAGAGGCCCAGCTGGCCTTGGCAGGCAGTTTCAATGGAAGCCTCCTGTTTTCTCTAGCTCTGTGGCTGCCGACCTCCATCTTGGCTGGGTTAATTTGCATACAGCTGCTCTGATTGGTTCTGGGAGTGGCTTGGCTGGTGGGTTAGGCTTAGGTGTCTCAGAGTGATGGTTAATTTGCATATTACTCTTTTATTACTCTTTTATATGTTTTATTTCAACTACATTTATTATTTGACTAGAGGCCCAGTGCACAAAAATTTGTGCACTCGAGGGGGTCCCTCAGCCCACCTGGCTTGTGCCCTCTCATAGTTTGGGACCACTCAGGGAATGTCCATTGGCTCCCCTGGGAATCGAGCCTAAGCTGGCAGTCAGACATTTGTCTGGAAGCCTGGGAGCCTTCAGGGGATGTCCACTTGCCCATGGGGAGTAGGCCTAAGCTGCAGTCAGACATCCTTAGCGCTGCTGAGGAGATGGGAGAGGCTTCTACCATGACCACTGTGCTGGCAGCCATCAGTCTGGCTTGTGGTTGAGCAAATCTCCCCCTGTGGGAGTGCACTGACCACCAGGGACAGCTTCAGCATTGATCTTCTGCCCCCTATGGTCAGTGTGTGTCATAGTGACCAGTCATTCCCAATGGTTCTGCTGTTATGGTCAATTTGCATATTACCCTTTTATTATATGGGATAGAGGCCCAGTGCATGGTTGGGGGCCGGCTGGTTTGCCCTGAAAGGTATCCTAATCAGAGTGGGGTTCCTGCTGGGGTGCCTGGCCAGCCTGGTTGAGGGGCTGATGGCTGTTTGCAGGCTGGCCAAGCCCCCAGCAACCCTAACTCCCAGTGAGACTGGCTAGAAGCAGGTATCTGCAGTTTATTTATCTTCTATAATTGAAACTTTGTTGCCTTGAGTGGAGGCCTCAGCCTGCCTAGGTAGGCAGCTTCCTCCATCACCAGGGCAATGACGCCTCCTGTGTGCTCTAGCTCTGTGGCTGCCGGCTGCCATCTTGTTTGGGTTAATTTGCATATACTCGCTCTGATTGGCTAGTGGACGTGGTTTGGGATGTAGCAGAGTGACACAATTAACATTATTATTTTATTAGATTAGATGGCATGGACTTTGCTCTTAGAATCTCTTTAGTTTCAGAATCTCTTTCTAATTTCTTTAATAAGAGGAAAATAATATGTTTAGCATAGTGAAGTTATTAATGGGTTTTTAATTAATAATTTGCACAAATAATGTAAATCTGTTCTGTTATGGATTTAATTTTTATTATGGTGTCTTTAATAGTTACAATGGCTTTATTTTTAGAAACAAACCTTGAGTTTTATAGTCTTAAGAATATGTATTTGAGGGAAACATAAATAGTGGAATTTAGATTATTGTTATAGGTTAGGCTTTATCTTCACAAATATATTCCAAAATATAAAGTCAGATATCCAAAAATTGGAATGGGAAAGTCAGTCTAGGTTAAATATAATCGTTCAGTGATGAACAAAATTGGATGGATGGGAGAGTCATTATGAGGTGAATAAAAAAGAGCTTGAAGAAACAGAAACATTGTAAATAACTTATTTATTTAAATATATATAACTTTATTTATAATATAATTTTTTGCTTTGTTTTTAATATAATTAATTTAATTTTTATTTATTTGTTGTTTTTTCTTGTTGATGTTTTTGTCCTTAGTAACCTGGCAGGTGCCATTTATTCTCATTAGGGAGAATGTGAAAGGCCCAGATAATTGCTTTTATAGTTGTTCTAGTTTCACGTGTGTGTGTGTGCATGTGTAAGAGAGATATATATTAAAGTTGTGAATTTTGACATGATTATCTTGAGATATCTGTGTGCCAGAAAGGTATAGATATCAAATAGTTTAACAGATATGTATGTAAATCTCAGAGGTAACATCTGGCCTGGGGATACTTTGGGACTTGTGACATGGAAAGTAAAGTCATGAGAATTTGTGAGATTTTCTAGAAGAAAGTGCAAGGAGGACTAGGTGAGAAGATTTAGATCTGAGCCCAGAGGCACTCCCAAATACAGCAGCTGGGTACAAAGAGAAGAGCTGACAAAGGAAAAAAGAAAATGAAGTCAACTAATTCCAGGCATACTTGGTGTCATGAGACCCCAAAGGGAGGCACTGTTTCACGAACTCTTAAAGGGAGGGTGGATAAGAGAGGATAGCCATTATGGCCAAAGGTTTCTAAGAGGAAGAAAGCATGAAGTCAGAAAACTTTCCATTGAATTTAGCAAGAATAAAATTCATGGTGACCACATGTAGAGAAATTTCAGTCAAGCGCGTGTCCAAACCACATGTTAAAGAGATACTAAGTAGAAGTAGAGCTAGTGAATACAGCCATTTCATTGAATACATATATGGGTATATACATATACATAATTATATATAATATATTGGATATTAGACAATATATATACCAGTAAATGTGTATATATGCATAGATCCATATATGTGGATAATATAATGGATGCATGTGCATATCTATATATGTAAAAGCCAAAGTGACCAAATGACCGAACAACCAAATGACCAGTTGAATGGTTGCTATAACACACACTGACCACCAGGGGAAAGATGCTCAATGCAGTAGCTGCCCCCTGGTGGTTAGTGCACTCTCACAGCAGAGCGTCGTTCAGCAAGCTTACCAAATGGTAGAGGCAGCAGGTGCAGCAGGGCCGGGATGAGCTGAGTGGCGCAGGCTCCGCCCCTGCCACCGGCCACTTTGTGTTCTACTACATCCCCTGAGGGGTCCCAGATTGTGAGAGGCGCAGGCCAGGCTGAGGGACCGCACTTGTGCATGAATCTGTGCACCAGTCCTCTAATATATATATAAATGTATGTGGTGATTCACTTACATGTGAATGCATGTATATATGCTTATGTATATCAGTTTGTGTGTATGTACATATGTTACACAAATATTCATCATATATAAATCCAAGATACTTGACTATACATAAATGAAGAAGGAAAAATAAGCATCTAGAATTGAAGAGTGATAACCAAATAAAATTAAAATCCCAAATACAGTATTAGAGCACTGGGTTTTCATAAGAACAGAGACATGTCCTGCATTTTAAAAGAAAAATAAATGTCTGCAAATGCAGGTGGATTATCAACTTTGTAGTAGGAAGTAGTGATAGTTTATCTCTGTTAATTTCCTTTTTTTCTCATTGACTTCTGAGGTGAAACTGAAGTGTAGTTGAGGATAGAGAATATAGGTATGAGGACAGAAAAGAGAATTCAAATATTTATTTTATTTTATTAATTTTGTTCGTTTGTTAATCATCATCCAAGGATATTTTTTCCATTGATTTTTAGGAAGAGTGGAAGAGGGAGGGAAAATCAGAGAGAAACATCAATGTGAGAGAAACACATCAATTGGTTGCCTCCTGCACATGCCAGACCAGGCCTGGGCTGGGGAGGAGCCTGCAGTGGAGGTATGTGTCCTTGACCAGAATCAAACCCAGGACCTTTAGGTCTGCAGGCCGACACTCTATCCACAAAGCCAAACTGACTAGGGCAGAACTCAAATATTTTAGTTAATACACTTGTTATGGAAGCATGGACACTGTTTTAGTTTTTCTGCTGTATAACACATTACACAAAGGTCTACTTAACACACATTTACTTTGCCCCCTGGTGGATCTTAAATTTATTATTTCCTAAGACTATGATCTAGTTTAGAAAAGTTACCACGTATTTACTTTTCAAGATTTGCACTCTTTTGCTTTTTTTTATTAATTGAATTTATTTGGGGGGCGGTAGTGCTTCACAAAAGCATACAAGTTTTCAACTGTACAACCCAGCAAAACATCATCTGTACAATGCATCATGTGCTCATCATCCCAAGCAAAGTCTCTTTCCATCCTGATTCCCCTCTCCCACCCTCCCATCTTTTGTCAACACACACACACACACACACACACACACACACACACACACACACACACACGTTCCTTCTTCCAGTCTGATGGCTATCAGTCTGTTTATGTATCCATCCCTTTGTTCCTCATTTATTTTGTTCATTAGATTTCACATATAAGTGAGATAATATAATTCAAAAGAATATGTGCACCCCCATGTTCATTGCATTGTTTACAATAGCTAAGAACTGAAAAAATACATTTACTATCCCATAAGTTCAAAAACAAACAAACAAGTAATCCAATTTAAAAAATGGGTAAAGATCCTGAATAGACACTTTTCCAAAGAGGACCTAAGGATGGTCAACAGACATATGAAGAGATGCTCAGATTCACTAATCATTAGAGAAATGCAAATTAAAACCACAATGAGATATCAATTCACTCTTGTCAGAATGGCTACCATCAATAAATTAAAACAACAACTGTTGGAGAGAATGTGGAAAAAAGGGAGCCCTTGTGGACTGCTGGTTGGAATGCAAACTGGTGTGGCCACTGTGAAAAGTGGTATGGAGTTACCTCAAAAAATTAAATTTTTTTTCTGAAATATATTCAAAGAAATTTGAAACACTAATGTGAAAGAAAATGCACACCTCTATGTTCATTGCAGTGTGATTTACTGTAGCCAAGATTTGGAAGCAGCCCAAGTGTCCATCAGTAGATGCACGAATAAAAAGGGGTAGTGCATTTACACTATGGATTACTATTCAGCCATAAAAAATAAGGGAATCTTACCCTTTTCAGCAGCTTATTCTATGTGAAGTCAACTAGTCAGAGAAAGACAAATACCATATGATTTCACACACATGTGGAATCTAATGAACAAAAATGAACTAACAAGCAAAATAGAGACAGACTCAAAAATAGACAGAAGGCTGATAACTGTTAGGGGAATGGTTGGATGAAGTGTGTAGAGGTATTGAGCCAAAAAAATAAATAAAAAGAAAAAAACTTATGGATGAGTACAACAATGTGGTAATTGCAAGAGAAAGGATGTGTGGGGGTGATGGAGAAGGGTAAAGGGGATAAATGGTGATGGACAAAGACTTGACTTGGAGTAGTGAGCACACAATACAGTTTGATCTGTTGTAGAGTGTGCACCTGAAACCTGTATAATTGTGTTAATCTGTGCCACCCCAATAAATGCAATATAAAGGGAAAAATAATAGATAGGATAACAATTCATAAAGTGAATACAAAGCATTAATAATTTCTTCCTATTTAAAATCTCCTTCCCTGATACCTACTCTGTATGATACTTTTCCACATTGAGAGTATTTCTCTCCAATCTCAAAATTATAACTTACCATTAACATGTCAGATAATTAGCAGGGATATGCTGATTTAATATAATATACTTTCATTTGATTTATGATAAACTGATTTTGGTGTTGATTACACTCATAACTTACCTGTTTAATGTTTATGGGCCAGATGTCAGTGCCTCTCTTTCTTAAATGAACTTAATTATTGCCACAAGGACATTAAATCTGACTGTTTTATAGACAGATCAATATGACTGACAGTGGAATAAGCATTTCTCATTATTCTAAATTGTTGTGCAACATGCAGACCATCAAATTAATGTGAACCAACCATGTTTATCAGCCAGTACTAGTAAGTCAGGCTCTGATGTTGCTTTCCTCATTGACTGCATCTGTTTCTTGTGACATGACTTTTCTTAGGATTTAAAGACAACAAAGCACATAAGTATTCAGGATCATGAACAGAAATCCACCAGAGCTGTTTATTGTAGGCAGAGAGATATGAGGTTTGTGTGTGTGTGTGTGTGTGTGTGTGTGAGAGAGAGAGAGAGAGAGAGAGAGAGAGAGAGAGAGAGAGAGAGAGAGAGAGAAGGTATCCTTTAAGAACATGAAAAACATTACTTTATTTACAAGGGTGAATGAGAATTGCATTAACCAGCCAGGGTATTCTCTGGGTCAATTTCATGTCACTTTCAATTCATGAGTTCTGAAATTCAAACCAAAACACAAAGATTTTAGTGTTTTTCATTCCTATTCCTATTGTTCAAAAGTGCTTAAATCAGACATAAAAAGTTTCATAAGACTCTCTGGACATCACATGTTTTTTTCAAAGACACTATTTTGGATGATTTAAGAAAGTCTATTAGGAAATAATGCAGAAAAATACTGGTAATAATGCATTTTCTACAGTGAAAATATTGTATATGAAAGGAAAAGTGCTTTGTGAATAGCATGCTTGGGTTTTTTTTTTTTATCATTTAAGAAGCATCTGAAAAGAGTTCAGCATTTTCAAAGGTACTGATATAAGGATACTATATTTTAATCTGAACATCACACATCCTACTGAGCCAGGTTCACTCAATCTTAATGATGAATACTTAACTTACTAAAATTTTTTATGTAAGTACAGAAGAAATTCCATTTTGTATCTTTATTATAAACATTCAAAAATAACATGTTCCTAAACATGTTGTAATTATTCCCATATTTAAAGAAAATGTCAGCAACTAAGACTCATTTCATCTTTTGGCTTTGATATCCTGAAGAGTCTTGATATTATCTGCAAGAATATAGTAGAAAGGAAAAGAGACCACAAAGAATAAGTATTTCTTAAAAGGCTTTTTCTGGAGATGGCACACCTCATTTTGTCCAATATTCTACTGACCGGAACTTCTCAGATTATTTAACCTAATTACAAAGGAGATAAGGCAACACTGCTGATCCCTGACCTACATCGTGACTTATGATGTTTTGTTATCTGGTAATATTTTATTCTCTATTATTATTTAATCATATTACAAGTATTTTTTGAGATACTGAAAATATATCTGCATCTAGTGATTAAACAAAAGTGTATGTATCCTAACTACTAAAGAGAGAATATGCTAATTGACCCTCACGCCATAGCAAAAATGGTGGCCCCCCCATAGCCAATAAGGAGGAAATATACTAATTGACTGCCACACGCTCAAATATGGGAGCACCCATAGCCACAAGATGGAGGTGCTCAGTCTCCTCAGCTCCACTGGGGCAGCAAGCATGTGGCAAGGCTGGGCCTGGGGCAGACCCAGCCTTGCCACACACCTGCTTCTGGAGTCCCTCGTCCCCTCAGCCCCCCAACCACCAAGCCACCCAGGGTCAGCCTGAGGAGCAGGCAAGCCTTGGATGATGGCTGCCCAGCCGCCCAGGGACACCTGAGGCTCAGGTAACCAGGGCCGGTCGAGGTTTCCACTGTCAGCAGTGGCAGCAGCAGAGGTGTGATGGGGCATCACCTTCCCCTGATTGCTAAGTTGCCTCCCACCCTTGAGGGCTCCTGGACTGTGAAAGGGGGCAGGTCAGGCTGAGGGACCTCCCCTCCAGTGCATGAATTTTCATCCACTGAGCCTCTAGAGTGTGTGTGTATATATATATATATATTTTTTAAACTATGAATATAAGATTTGTACATGTTAGCTTATGTGCACCAATTTCCTATAGCTGTTGTGAATAATTACCATAATTCTGGGGCCTAAAAAAACACAAATTTATTATTTTAATTTTTAAGGGTATGACTTTTGAAATGCTTCCTACAGGGTTAAAATAAAAGATTGTACTTCTTCTAGAGACTCTCGGGGAGCATCTGTTCCTTGGTTTTTGCTCACATTCCTTGGCTCATGGCTGCATCACTCTGAACCTCTACTTTCATTTCAGAATCTCTCCCTCTCTTTCTTGACTCTCTCTTAAAAGATCTTTGTAGTTATATTATCTCCACCCAGTTCCAGAAAATTTCCCATTGCAAAATCTTTAATTTAACCATTATTATAAATGTCCTTTTGCCAGGTTAAGGTAACATATCCATAGATTGTGGATGTCAGAATGTGGACATTTTTGTGGGAACATTATTCTGTCTACATACTATGTAAGTTACACCTCAATACGAACACATAAATAAACACATTATGTTTTTGTAAAAAGAAAAATAACAAAACCATAGCATCAGTGCTTTAAGATAATTTCAAGGGTCAAACTGTATTCCTTGGTATGAAATTGTAAGATCTAAGTTTCCTCACTCTATGTAGTGCGAATAAAAGAAAGGTGAAAATAACTTACCACATTTAATATTTTTCTTTAAATAAAACTCTACCCCTACCATAGAATCCAGTCATTCTTGATATTATACAAACATATTGCCTGCCATCCCCCTCTCTTTGTTCCTAATAACAAAGCTTTTCCCAAAAATTATGACTCATGGAAAAAAGAAAATAAACTGTTATATCCTAAGAATTTCAAGGTCTCAAGTTCACAAATTCTATTAGATATGAATCCATTGAGTCATTGGATTCTATCTTATCCTGGAAAATTCTAAAAGATGAGAAGTTATTGTGATTCTTATGTCTATTTTTAGTTGTGCCAGAGTTTCTTCAAAGAGATTTCATGCAAATTTCCCTAGTTGGATTTGGTAAAGTAGGATAAATTTAGAACTGTTGAATGGTTAGTTAAAATAGAACAAATAGTCTGCAGCCATTTTTTTCTTAGTCTCTGGGCAGGAAGGATATAGAAGAAAAGACTTGGTCAGCCAATCAGTCTCATTTTCAAGTCTTTCCCTCTAATTACAAGTCTTTCCCTCTAATTATAATGTTTTATGAGGAAAAAATCTATTTTCCTTTATGTTATCAGTTAAAATATATTTTCATGAGTTCTGAAGGACAACTTCCAGGTTGAATGCTTATAAACTTTGGAACTGCAGTTTTGTTTTGTCTGCACTGGGAATGACAGCACCTTTTTTTATCCCTAGTGTTAGGAAAATTATATGATGCATCTATTTTGTTTATCTTTCATTAGAACAAGGCAGATATACTCTAACTCTCACCACCACAAAACTTGCTATTCTAACAAGTTTAGTTCTGTGTGTTTGTGTCTTAGTGATACAGAGACCTGGCAAATCAAGTTTTATGTTACGTTTTCAAATTTTTACAGCTTTGCAGCTAGAACTGTATGAATTTTCCATAAATCTTGAAGAAAGAAAGCAGTAACCTTAATATTTGAGAGTACTAGTACATAAAACAAAAAGTAAACAGAAGCGTGTTCAGATTTTCTCCTTTTTAATTTTTTTAAATATATAAAACTTTGGACTGCATTGTGTGGCAATTCTAATATTCTTGACACTGAATCTAATCTTTTTCTTTGACAACATGCATTATTCAAACTCTTTCACTCTGCAGCTTTAATAACAGAACCATTACCAAGGGAATTATTCTTTCAATCTTTCTGTTTTCATTGCTATTGAGTGTGTGTGTGTGTGTGTGTGTGTGTGTGTGTGTGTGGTGTGATGCAGGTGGAAACATGTGAATTACATCAAGTCATGGTCATCGTAGAGGACAGTTTTTCACTTTTTGATGGATCTTTTTTCTCCTATAGTAGAGTAGGAAGGTAATCAACGTATAATGAATATATTGTTTTATGACAGTATAAATCTAGGCTATGTTGCAGAAATAGACAACCTTAAAGTATCAGTGTTCATTTAGAGTAAAATGTTCGAGTGTGTTTTCCTTCCTCTTGTTCACTGACTCCTGTTCTTCTCCATGTGAGTATCACTTTTCAGTACAGGCTGATGGGAGAGCCACATCCACAATGTTAGTTACTGAGAAAGAAAGGGAGAGAGAGGAGAGAGAGAGAGAGAGAGAGAGAAAGAGAGAGAAAGAAATGGCAAATTATAGCATTTCTTTAAAGCCTTATGAAAAGTTCTTAAAGAAACATGACTTCCCACTTTTGCTTAATTTTATTAGTCAATCAAGTCATAGTTGTGTCTACCTTAAGGGTGTTGAAAGTCCAATATTACCACATGCCTTCAGGAGATAATTCAGAACAGAACTGAATAATTTTATGTCTGCTAGTAAGTTTTAAAATCTCACATTACTAATCAACACAATTCAAAGTGTTTCACACTTTTTATATACTTATGGTCTCTCTCTATATGAGGCCTCCTCACCTTTCCCAAGCTTTCCAAGACTGGTTAGACAACAAATGTCTATTATCCATCTCCTATTCTCATGATAGTTATTACTCAGACACAGCAAGTGATTCTTGCAATTTGGCTGTTCATTTGGTTGGTTTTATCTGAAGAAGAATAGATGTCACTTCACAAGGCATTAGATCATTTTTTCTTATCTCTGATATGGAAATTTTATTGTTGATTCTTTTATGGAGTACTTCTATTTCCCAATGTCTCTATTAACCCTGGCCCATCTGAAAGAACTGTATCAAAGAGAGAGATAAATATTGAAGAGACTGCCAGTTTCAAAGGTACTGAAGATCGTCAGATGCACCTTTCATTTTCCCTGCTGTCAAATCAACGCCTTCTGCTTTCAATTCTATCAAGACACCTAGTGATCTCAGGAAACACATTCATTTTATGTAATGTCCACACTGACCATGCTCTAAAAAATTTGAGAGTAAATTTATATGTCTCCTCTCAATTTTACCATCAATATACTGTGAAACATGAAAATAAATAGCACATAG
>PVJC01039133.1:0-16418 GCA_004026665.1 Murina feae | reverse complement strand
ATTCAGATATCACGTGTACAGTGAAAATCACAAGGACACACATGACTCAGGACCGTTTTCTGAGGGTGAAAACATCTGCGTCTCGAAGGAGACACGTGGCTCTGAGCAGCTTGGTGGCTTCGCTCACTGCGGCCGGCCGGGGCACCAGCTGGGGCCCAGCGCAGCACTCTGAATGCTGTTCGCTTACAGCCTCTTTCCCCGGGAAGAGGCAGGGGTCAGCACCAAAATAACGTGAGGAGGAGTGGGAGGTTACGACAAAATACATTGCACAGGACTCTGCAGCTTATTCGCTTTTGATCGACGGTATCACAAGCTCACACCTCCCTCACCTTCAGGGCAAGTGCAGGAAAGGACGCTGGCAGTCCCAGAGGAAGCCACCAGCTCAGCTCTTAGACCAACCTGCCACAGGACTACAGTCTCACCCGTAGCAGGGAACTGAGGAAGAAGAACCTGTTATGAACTCAATGGGTCTCCCCAAATTCATACGTTGAAGCCCTAAACCCTACTGTAACTGTCTTTGGATATAGGGCTTTGAAGAGGTAATTAAAATGAACAACGTAATAAACATGGGGCTCTGACCAACAGAACTGGTATCCTTAGAAGAGATGATGCGCTGAGGAAGGACGCACACCGAGGAAAGGCGGGGAGAGGACCCAGGGAGAAGATGCTGTCTGCTAGCCGCGGAGAAGTCTCAGGAGAGACCAGACCTGCCCACACCTTGATCTTGGACCTCCAGCCTGTCGGTGGCATTTGTTACGGCTCCCTGAGCTGATCATACACTCTCTTTAGGCTCCACCACTGATTTTGAGGACTAAGTAAAATTCCTGCCCACGAACCCTAAACAGAAGGGGCTAAAACCGTCTCTTCCCAGTTACGCTGTATTTCCCCACCTCGTATTGTTAACACCACCCATTAGTGTGGCACATTTGTTACAATGAATGGACCTGTAGTGTCACGTTATTATTAACTAAAATCCGTATTTTGTTTGGATTCCCTTAATGTTCACCCAATGTCCGATTTCTGTTGCAGATCCCACATGCGTTTAGTCATCACGTTTTCTTGGCGCCTCGTGGCTGGGACAGACTCTCCGACTTGTTTTTCCTGACCTCCAGTTTCGAGAAGTATGATGCAGGCATTGTTAGAATGCCCCTCCGTTGGGTTTGTCTGTGTTTTTATCATGATTAAACTGTGGTTGTGGGCTTTTGGGAGGAAGACCACAGAGAGAAAGTTGTCATTCTCATCAGGTCATTTCAAGGGTCCATACTATCAACATGGCTTATCCTGTGGATCTGACTGACCTTGATCATCTGGCTGAGGTGATGTCTGTCAGCTTTCTTCACTAAAACTAGTCCTTCTCTCCCCTTTCCACACTGTGCTCTTTGGAAGGAATTGCCCAGCTGCAGCCATGGACAGCTATGTTCCTCTTCTTCTTGTTTTAAAATATATTTTATTGATTTTTTACATAGATGAAGGGAGAGGGATAGAGAGTTAGAAACATCGATGAGAGAGAAACATCGATCAGCTGCCTCCTGCACACCCCCTACTGGGGATGTGCCCGCAACCAAGGTACATGCCCTTGACTGGAATCGAACCTGGGACCTTTCAGTCTGTGGCTCTATCCACTGAGCCACACCAGTTAGGTCTATGTTCCCTTCTTGAGAGCAGAGTGTCCACAGACATTATTTAGAATCCTCCTGCTTGGGAGCTTTGTCGTGCTCCTCTTATTCATTAAGTTATTTATACAAGTCTGGACTTCTGGATACTTTTCTTCACTTCAGGTAATAATCCTACGCCAAGCATGTCAAACCAAAGGCTAACACAGGCCAAGTAAACAAGGTTTAAGTGTGTGTGGCCACAAAAAAGCAAAAGCTTCAATTTTCATTGAAACGTAGGTTTATTTCGATAGAGACATGCTGACACAAAGGGCTGAAACAAATGAGTCATTGTTAACATAAAATAATAGGACATTTTAATAAAATTAATATTTTTTCTTGAACATTAACTTACCACTGAATAACTGCACAAATTAATAAGCATGATGCAAATCAACCTATTTTTCTTGCTCTCCAAAAGTGAAATGTTTCCTGTTGTGCACACCAAACAAGTTAGTCCAAGACTAATGACGTGGCCATCGGCTGCTAAAATATTCATTGCTGGCATTAGTGGAGGGAGACAGCGTGCCTGCGCGTAAGGTGCATAAGGGAAATGAAAGCAACACGATTCTAGTAACCAGTCATTAGGGAGCGTTGTAGCTCATTATTAATAATTATGTATAACAGGATATTGTAAAAGTTAAGTTAGGAAATTTGTATTAAAACATTCTTACAGACCATTATATTGGCTGGGCTGCAAAAACATTCGCTGTGGGCCGCGGGCCGCGAGTTTGACATGCTTGTCCTATACCATACATTTAGTTACTGTTCAACATGTCTGTATGTCGCCATCGGGAGCTCCTTCACTGGGTTTCTGTGACTGGTTCACAAACTCTCGTAATGAGGCGTCATTTTGAGAACTTTCTTGCCTTTTGGCATCGCACACCTTCCAGGCTCATCTTGCAGGTGTTCCATGTTGCCGCCGTGCTGGAATCAGCTGTTTCTCCGCGGAGCACTTTTACAGAAGAATGATACTGGACACCAACCAAGATCTGGGCACTACCTACTCACTGCTCCCTGGTGTCTTCGCTCCTAGGTCACCTCAGCGGAGAGAGCAAGGAACATACGTGTGCACACTAAGCTATGTGTATAAACTTACCTAACACTTTAATATGTCACATCTGTGTCCACTTTGAGCTAACTGTGAGTTTATACTGATGTCACCAACTTTATTCCCTTATCGCACTGGCCATCCCAGTCCCCAGGCTCTGCGGCTTTTCGTATTCTCCCACTCCAGCCGTGAGAAACTGGCTCCCACCATCTGCCACTCATTTATTTATTATTTTCGTTCACTTAAAAAAATTCTCAGTGTTAGTGCCCATTGATGGCATTATTCCTTTTGATGTTCCAGTTGTCTCGGATTTGGCCAGTGGGTTCCCTTCCAGGCGGCGTCCTCTCACCTCATTGTTTTCTGGCAGGATGATATTCTGGACTCATCTTTCACTCTCTCTTAGACATAGAATCAGCCATATCTTTAAGGAGTCCTAATCCACCCTCTTTAATGTGATATAATTTACATACCATACAATTTACCCATTTAAATGTATGAAAGCCAATGTTTTTTTAGTATAGTCTCAGATATACACTACAATTTATTATATTTTGAAGAATATATACCATAATCATCACGATCAATTTTAGGACATCTTCATCACCCCCCAAAGAAGCCACATGTCCCTTAACTATTGTCCCCGAATGTCCCTGTCTTTCCCATTCCTAGACCATGATGGCATGTATCTTCAGAGTCTGGGGCGTGCGTGCGTGTGTGTATGTGTGCACACATGCACACATATAATTTGCAATGATGGGGTTGTCCATTTCTGGAAAATCATAACCACAGAGGATCTAATGAAGAGGTTAGAACTTCTGAATGGAGAATAAGAGGAGATTGATCAAATTTCCCACATCTGGGAGCGGGGATGAGGACAAGTAAGGGGAAGCCCTGATGATCATTTGTGGGAAGCAGATGATAGAAACAGTGATAACTAAGAACCAGTGATAACTAAGAACCCGGACTCCGGAGTCCAGTGTTTGCTAGTAAGTCTCAGTTCCGCACCATGTACCTGTGGGAATCTCAGTGACTCAAGGCTTCAGTCGCCTATCTGTGCAACAACTACTCTCTTCCCCCTGGGTGCAGGAAGTCAGGGCACAGTGGGTATAACCAGGGCCCATCAATAGCCCTACATAGTCTTAGTGGGGGTGGGGTGCAGTGTCTGGTCACTGAGGCCTCTTCAGGGCACCATGCTCCTCTGCAGATGAGGTCCTCCAGTGTGGGTCATGGAACCCTTCAAGGCCCTGCAGATGTGGTTTTCTGGGTTTGCCATTCACCCTCCCTCTCAGAGATGAGTACTCAGAGTAGGTGGAAAGGGAGGCCTTCTGGAAAGTAAACCCTCTACAGAGCCTTAGAGAACACTTGCAAAAGAAGGTATAGAAAAGCATTAAAAAGAGACCTGAAGAAATTCAGGGACTAGTGTTATAATTGTTATTTTGGAACTAGAGCATGAGTAAAATTGTTCCCATTCTTTGTACCTGGAACAAAAGTTACAAATATTTAGAATGACTATTTAATACATAAGCGTTTTGCATAAATTTGCACAGATAACTATCGCACCTTAAATACAGTTTTATATATACTAGTGGCCTGGTGCATGAAATTTGTGCATGGGTGGGGGGGTGTCCCTCAGCCTAGCCTGCACCATCTCCAATCTGAGACCCTTCGGGGGATGTCTGACTGCCGGTTTAGGCCCAATCCCTCTAAACTGGCAGTTGGACATCCCTCTTGGAATTCGGGACTGCTGGCTCCTAACCACTCAAATGCCTGCCTGCCTGATTGCCCCTAACCACTCTGCCTGCTGGCCTGCTCACCCCCAACTGCCCCCCCCGCCAGCCTGCTCATCCCCAGTTGCCCCCCCTGCCAGCCTGCTTGCCCCCAACTGCTCCCCTGCTGGCCTGCTCATCCCCAACTGCCTCCCCCTGCTGGCCTGATCATCACCAATGGCCCCCCACCAGCCTGATCACCCACAACTGCCCTCCCCTCTTTGCCCCTAACCACCTCTACCTTGGCCCCGGCACCATGGCTTTGTCCAGAAGAATGTCTGGAAGGTCTCCTGGAAGGTCTCCCAGTCTAATTAGCATATTACCCTTTTATTAGTATAGAGGCCTGGTGCGTAGGTGGAGGCTGGCTGGTTTTCCCTGAACGGTGTTCCAGATCAGGGTAGGGGTCCCCACTGAGGACAGTGCTGGCCTGGATGAGGGGCTGGGGCAGTCTGCAGGCTGGCCACACCTCCTTCAGGGTGGGGGTCCCTGCTGGGGTGCCTGGCCAGCCTGGGTGAGGGGCTGATGGCTGTTTTCAGGCTGACCACACCACCCTCTGGGTGAGGGTCCCTACTGTGGGGTGTGGCCAGTCTGGGTGAGGGGCTGAGGGCCATTTGCAGGCTCCTCTCTCAGCGGCCGGCCTGGGTGACCTAAGCCTCTCACTCGCTCCGGCCTGCTCTGTGGCCACCGCCCACAGGACCCTCCGTTGGTGGCTGGCTCAGGAGTGTGGGAAGCTTGGCTTCCTCTGTTGCTGGGGGCGACCCAAGCCTCCCAACCAGGTCCAGCTGGCTCCGTGGCCTCTGCCACATTTGTCCCGCTAATTTGCATATTCCCTCCTGATTGGCTGTGAGGCGTCACAGAAGTATGGTCAATTCACATATTTGTCTATTATTAGTGTAGCTAGTATCATCTGATTATTATCTTTGTGCACATGTAGTTTTGAAATTGTTTTTTAAAATACAGAACACATAGATTGCAAGTGTCTGTGTGTCACCATACATGTATATGCTCAGAGATTTCACAGGGTTGCAATTGTATGCACAGTTTCATAAGCTTATCTTTTATGTTATCTGTCACTTATGCAGATATAATTAGCAATGATTCCCAGACAGCTCAAATGGAAGGACAGCCTTCAGTTGGTAGTACAGCTATTTCTTGTGAAACCTATCAGACGTTAGGGCTGTGAACTTTTATCTTAGGATTCACAAAATTTCACATAAAAATAAAAAATCAAGTATGTGTGGCAGATTATGTTCCTAAATATATGGAATCCCCTTTGTATGTGGCAATAACATTGAAGCCGAGGGTATGGTCACCCAGCACATGGCTACGTTCTTAGGCTCCTTTTGCTGCTGGCTGTGGCACACGGGAAGTGGTCAGAGGGACAGGTGCCATTTCCAGGTCTTCCACTTGACAGGACTGAGTGCTCCCCTCGTCTTTTTTGTCTTGCGGGTGGCAGGGAGCAGTCACTGTCGACGCAGGCGATGGGAGCCCCATGTTGAAGAGGGCAGAGGCGCCTCCCTGCGCCTGGACTGCTCACAGTCTCTCCCTCACTGTCACGGGTGGTGGCCTGAGCTCAGACACAGTGGCCCAGCCGCTGCCCCACCACACTACTCTCTCCTTGACTGTTTCCAGCAAGATAATTTAAAAATATTCGCTCACTTTTCAAGAAGCCCAGAGTTGAGCTTTATTCTTCACACTGTCTTTGCTAAGCTCTTCTGTCTCTCTGCTTGTGGTTGGCAACATGTTGATAAGTGTTTATTTTACCAGCGACACAGATGTCCTCCCGAGCATTCTGTGCACAGAGCTGCGTTCTGGGAGGGATGCCTTCTGCACTCCGGCTGTACTCCGGGAGCTCAGTGCTGGCCATCCTAACACACACACTAAACATCACATAGACGTAAGCATTAGGAAAACAGGAAGGCAGTGGCAGATTGAGGAGACTGTTAGCTGGGAGCTGGGAGAGGCAAGGGCCCCCAAACCTGTAACAGGTGGTGGTGATAGTGTTGAATACGCCAAAAGGACACTCATTGTTTCCGGCTCACATTCTCTGCTCCTGACTCCCATCCTTTACTGAAAAGTAGAAAGGAACTGAAGGGAATTAAATTTTATTGGACACCTTAACATTTATCGAGAGGCTCTGCAAAAGAGTGATTAAGAACATTAGGAACTGGAGTCAGATATATCAGATTTATTAGCTGCAGAGTTTGATAACTTAATCTCAGTGTTTTCATTTGCAAAATGGGGATAATAATACCACCTTCGGAGTCCTCTAAACATTAAATAAAATAACATACCTGAATGTTTGGATCAGATGAAGAAGTCAGTGGATAAATGGTGTATCGTTACCTACTCTGCTCTCATTCCTGGTGCCGAGCGCTTTACACAGTTATCTCATCCATCCTGCAACATGGCATAATCTTCCCCATTTTACAGATGAAGAAACTGAAGTTAAAGAATTTGTGTGGTGAAACAGGTCTCATTCTGGCTATTTTTCGAATGAAGAAATGGAAGCATGGACTATTTAAATAATTTATGGGTGTCCCAAAGTGAAGCAATTATGAGGGTGGGATCCAAAGCCATATCTGCCTATCCTGATGTTTGGCAATTCTCTCTTCATTGTCACTCCTGACAGATGGTAATGGTTATGGTGATTACATTAAATTTTAACAATCGGTTGTCTTCATACACCAGGATATCATCATGACTACTTTCAGTGAGGGACCAGAGTCACAACTGTTAGGGAAGAGGCAGTGGTTCTCAACCTTCCTGCCCTTTAAATACAGTTCCTCATGTTGTGACCCAACCATAAAATTATTTTCCGTTGCTACTTCATAACTGGAATGTTGCTACTGTAATGAATCCTCATGTAAATATCTGATATGCAGGATGGTCTTAGGCGACTCCTGGGAAAGGGTCGTTCAACCCGGAAAGGGGTTGTCACAACCCACAGGTTCAGAACCGCTGGGTTGGAGTCTCTATGTTGAGTTTCCCATCAGGCTCTATGCCCACCAAAACCACAGGCAGTCCTTACTCTGATTTCTTTTTTCAAAAACATATTTTTATTGATTTCAGAGAGGATGGGAGAGGGAGAGAGATAGAAACATCAATGATGAGAGAGACTCATTGACCAGCTGCCTCCTGCACTCCCTCTACTAAGGATCCAGCCCACAACCTGGGCATGTGCCCTTGACCGGAATCAAACCTGAGACCCTTCAGTCCGAAGGCTGGTGCTCTATCCACTGAGCAAAACTGGCCAGGGCTTACTCTGATTTCTAATATAACCCAAACAATTGATGATTATCTTTCTGAAGTTGCCCCAGTCGATTGCAAGTATTTTCTGAGGGTATGTTATTTTAAATAGCACTGTCTGTAACTCCTTTATTTGAATCTACAATCTACCGATGAGCCAACATAAAGGTATCAAAACAATTAGCAACTAAAACAAGTGAACAGTAATTAGTTATAATAAATTGCAATAGTTGAGCTATAAATACAATTGTTTCCTAGCAGTTAAAGTGAATATGATCATCAGACAAGGCAAAAGACACAAGGGGAAGCGAAGTTTTCCCAAACTGCACAAGAGATTTACAAGTGTCATTTTATAGAAGATGGAATGAATGAACAGAGCCCTCAACAACTTTCCCGCAGCGGGCGCTGTACACCCGGAGCTAATACCAAATAACACTTGAATGTAAACTGTAATTGAAAAAATAAAATTCACAAAAGCCAAAAAATGTAGTCAATGTGCAATAGCGGAAATCTGTGTGGCAGTGGGCGTGTACTCAAAGCAGCGTATTTTCAAACAACATTCCTACACACGCCTTTCTCGGTTGGGGTTTGATGAAAGGCAGTAGGAGAAAACCCCAGGCTTTGATGACATCGATCTCACGCGTTTCCGGGCGAGGAAGGATCCACGTGCTCTAAGTCCCCCTCAACCTCTGGTTTGGCGGGGCCCCTGTTGCTCCATGATGGCGCCTCGCTCTTGACAGCTGGAGCAGGCGGGCGAAGGGCTCCATGCAGACAGCACCGCGTGCTCAAGGGCACGAGTAGTAAAAAGCGGGTCCCACGCAGAGCTGCACGGTCAGCCCAAGGGGACACGCACACAGAACCCAGGGCACAGCCAGGGGCGCGGCGAGGGGGCTCCCTGCGGGAGTTCTCACGCCCCCTGCTCCCCACTGTCCCGCAGCCGCGGAGGATCCTTTCTCCTTGTCTTCGGGGGGCCACGCCACCGGGTTACCCCGCGGGGGCCGGGGAAGTCGGACCTGGAGCGCTGTCACCCGGCCGGGGAGGGGCGGGGCGAATCCGCGGGGCGGGGCGTAGCATGCGCGGCTATTGGTCCGGGCGGCAGAGGACTGGGGGCGGGGCCAGGCCGCGGGGCGGGGCCAGGAAAGCCGGACCAGGAGCGCTGTCACCCGGCTGGGGCGGGGCGGGAGGGGCGGGGCGAGTCCGCGGGGCGGGGCGTAGCGCGCGCGCGGCTATTGGGTCCGGGCGGGAGCGGACTGGGGGCGGGGCCAGGACGCGGGGCGGGGCCAGGCGCGCGGCGTGGGTGGGGCTGCAGCCTCGGGCCCACGCCGTAAACAGACAATATGGCGGCGGCGGCACCCGGGGCTCTGGGCGCCTGGCAGGCCGGCCGCGTCCGCCTGGTGGCCGCTCGCTGTGCGCCGCTCGGCCCTCGGTGGAGGCTGCCCGGCTCCTTGACGGGCCCGCGGCTGGGGTCGGCGATCTGGGCCCGGGGCCGGGCGCCCGCGGCCGGGGGGCCGCCCCTGCGGCGGGGCTACAGCTCCGAGGTGAAGACGGACGACGAGCTGCGGGTACGGTACCTGGAGGAGGAGAACCGAGGTGCGTGGCGGCGCTGGCGGCCGGCGCTCTTAGGAAGGGGTCGCGAGGTCGAGTGTGGGGGCGACGTCCTTGTCGGCCGAGCGGCCGGGTCGGGGTCCCCTCCGCGCCCACCGAGGAGGGCCCCCCGCGCCGCGGCAGACGTGCGCTCAGGCCCTGGGCCGGAGCTCGGACGCGAAGGTCACTGCCGCGCGGGACGCTGGCCCCCGGTGCTGTGCCCGCGCCGGGACGGCTCCCTGGGAGCGCAGCCGGCACTCGAGCCGCGTGGGCGCGGCGAGCGGGCACCGAGCGTCCCGAGGGTTTACGGGCCGCCGTCCCCTGGGGCCGCCCCGTCCGTCTCCTCCTGGGACGTTAGGGGGGCGCTGTCCCACTTCGGGGGAACCCTGCCCAGCTCGGGCCCCGCGGGGGTCCGCCCTGTCCCGACGCCGCCCGGGAGTCGCCTCCCGCGGGCGGAGACGGTGCCCGGCCCCGCTGGGCGGGGGAGGCTGGGGCAGTGTGCACGCCGTCGGGGCTGCACCGGGAGGCTGCGCTGAGGGCCTGCAGGGGCGCGGCAGCCGCTCGCCCCAGGACCGGCCGGCTAACGCGCACACACAGGTAGCTGACCTGCGGTCTCCCGGGCCAGGTGAGGCACCGCTGGTGCTTGCGAGGCGGTGCTGACCGAGGGTCTGGGGGAGCGGAGCGCAGGGCTGTGAAGCCCCGCGGGGTGCGCGCTCGGTTCCTGGGGGAGATGGCGAGGGCCAGGCGAGGGCTTTGCGGGTGGAACAGGCTCCCTGGCATTCCTTACTGGGCAGTGGAATCGACAGTAGGGAGCGTTCGTAGGCCTCAGCTTCCTTGTGTGTGAAATAGGAAGCATCATACGGACTTTGTGCGGCCGCTGTGGGGATCAAATGGTAATGTGAATTGCCCACCAAGTATCCGCGGCCAGTAGGTGCTCTGGAGTTTACTGTTTCAGAGACAAGGCCCGGAATATGAACGTGTGGGTTGTTTTGGGGGAAAATAAGGCAAGTTTGGCTGTAGTGTGGCCTGGTGGGTGGGACCCTGGGGGATTCAGCTGCGAAGCCTTTTAGGTTAGCTTAGGCTCACTGCAATGTCCACTCCATCAGGTGTAGCAGCTCTACATTCCGTACAAGAGGAGTGCATGTGCCGTTGGCCATATGCACCATGTTCTGTATTTCTTCGTCGTCACGAGAAAGTGAGTTTTCGTAAAATGCCTGGAAATTCCGTAAGTTAGGATCCAGATGGATTAAAGAGAAGAAAGAAACGAGAGCATACAAGACAATTTAATAATTAAGACATTTTAGTTACCTCAAATAACCTGTAAAATCAGGTGTTAGGACATCATGGTTTCTTAAGAAAATTGACCCAGCTTCCTCAAGGGATGGGCAAGAATGCCAGCTCCGGCTCAGCCGAGGAGCCTCCGCCTTACTATCGACCGGCAGGAAGCGTGGCAGAGGAAGCATGAGGTCGCGGGTGCTGCCATGGGGTCCCGGGGGCCTCTGCTTCTAGGCTAGTCCACAACCCTGGCATCAGGGGAGCCACGACTGCTCCCTGTCCCGGCCTCTAGGCTGGGGCGGTGGGTAGTGCAGACACATCCGCCCTCGCCCGATACCTAATTTGTCCAGTGCTAATTTGCTGTGGAGGCACAGGCGTACAACCCGCTTTTTAAAAATTTATTGATTTTTTAAAGAGAGGAAGGGAGAAGGATAGAGAGATAGAAACATCGATGAGAGAGAAACATCGATCAGCTGCCTCCTGCATACTCCCCACTGGGTATGTGCCCGCAACCAGGGCACATGCCCTTGACTGGAATCGAACCTGGGACCCTTGAGTCCGCAGGCCGATGCTCTATCCACTGAGCCAAACCGGTCAGGGCACAACCCGCGTCTTTAGAGGCTGTTGCTTGCATTGCTCTGCAGCCTGCTTAGTCCTGGTCATGGTTGACAAAGGCTCGGGGCAACAGCCTCCTTCACACGTCAGCTGACCATTCTCCTCCCCTGTGTTCTGTACACTGGTGCTGCCCTTACCTTCCCTGAGGCCAAGAATCAACTCCTGCTCAGGTGAACACCCCAGTGGCTTCCCCTTGCCTGCAGGTCCTCACAGCTGGCAGCCTCCCCGGGCCTCCTGTCCCTTCAGGCAGCTAAGCTTCGTGTTTTTCTGCTTTGCACGCAAGTGGAATGACCTCTCCCTGCCCCTTACCAACCGTCTCCCAGTCTGGCAGCTTCAACTTACCATTGTGACCCATTTCCAAGGTCATCTTTCCGAACCTTATTGGAACAGCTCCTGGCAGAAACAGAGCAAACAAGTGCATGCATAATGCAAGTCACCCTTGACACCTGCTTCTCCTTACTCACCTCCAGGTGCTCAGGTCTCCCTGAGTGTCTGAAATCTCTCCATTTTTCTCTGTGTCCCTCTTTATCAGTACCACTCTTGTCCAAGCCAGCATAGTCTGTCAGGTGGACTGTTGCGGAGGTCTCATGTTTTTATATGATGGCATGGGAATTTTGTAATTATATATATAGCTACATGTAATTACATAATTATATATGTTAATTATGTAATTCGCATGCCATAAAATTAAAAATGGAGACTTGTTTTTAGTGTGTTTACAGAGCTGTGCAACCATCACCACAATCCATATTCAGAACATTTTATCAGCGCAAAAAGAAACCCTGTTCCCTTTAGCAGTGACCTGACCTCCCGTTGCCACAGTCCTGCTGCCCCCAAACAAGACCCATTGGTCTTCTGATATTTCATATGAAGAAAGCATCTCATATGTGGTTTTTTGTGACTTTATGTTTTCAAGATTCATCCATGTTATAGTATATATAGTACTTCATTTCTTTTTATGGCTGAATAATACTTAATTGCATGAATGTATCCCATTTTATCTTTTTAAAAAATTTACTTCATAGAGGAAGGGAGAGGGAGAAAGAGACAGGGACATCAATGAGGAGAGAGAATCACCGATTGGCTGCCTCCTGCGAACTCCCTACTGGGGACTGAGCAGGCAGCTGGGCATGCGCCCTTGACCGGAATCGAACCTGGGACCCTGCAGTCAGCAGGCAGATGCTCTAGCCACTGAGCCAGCCCAGCTAGGGCTCTCACAGTTTATCTTTTGTCATTGATGTACATTTGCCACTTAATGGCTAAGTGAACAGGGCTGCTTAGGACATTCATGTGCACAGCGCTGGGAACGTCTGTTTCGCTGGGAGTGGAGTGGCTGGCTCACACAGGACTAACTCCGTGATTAGCACTGTGCGGGACTTTCCCAGGCGGCTGCAGCAGTCTGCATTCCACTCGCAGGTATGAAGGTCCCAGTCTCTTCACGGTCTGACCGACGCCTGTTACTGTGTCTTTATTACAGCTGGTGCTTGTCAGGTGATATTGTGCCTTTGATTTGGAGGCCTAATGGTTAGCGACGTTGACTCTCCACGTGCGTATCTTTTTTAGAGAAATGTCTTCAGTCCTTTTCCCATTTCTAATTGGTTTGTTGTCCTATTGCTGAATTATGAGAGTTCTTTATGTATTCTGGATGCAAATTTTGTATCAGATACTTGATTTGCAAATGTTTTCTCCTATTTTGTGGGTTGTCTTTTCATTTTCTTAAGCCTTATCTGAGGATGTTTTTTTGGAGATGCCCTTTATCGGATTGAAAAGCTCCCATCTATTCATAGTCTGTTTTACCATTTTGAATTTTGTCGGGTGCTGTTTTGGCATCTATTAAAATGATCATAAGATTTTTCTTGTTTAGCCTGTTGGATGTGATGGATTATGTTAATTGGTTTTCAAATATTGAACCAGTCTTGTGTACCTGGAGTAAATCCCACTTGGTTATGGTATGTAACCCTTTTTATACATTTCTGGATTTGGTTTGCTAGTATTTTGTTGAGGATTTTTGCATCTGTGTTTATGAGAGCTAGTGGTTTTTAGTTTTTCGTACTTGGGATGCCTTTTCTGGTTTTGGTGTGAGTGTAATGCTGGCCTCATAGAAGGAGCTAGGAGCGTTCCTTTCTGCTGGTATTTTCTGGAGGAGATTACAGAGAAATTATAACACTTATTTTTGAATGCTTTCGTCGAATTCAATTGTAAAATCATGTATATTAGATGCTTTCTGTTTTGGAAGGTTATTATTTATTGATTAAGTTTCTTTAATTGATATAGGCCTATTTAATTTATCTGTTTCTCATGTGAGTTCCGGTAGATTATCTCTTTCAAAGAATTGTCCCATTTCATCTAAGTTACCAAATTTGTGGGATAGAGTTGTTTATAGTATTTCTTTGTTATGCATATGATTTCAGTGGAATTCAGTAATGATGATACTGCTTTAATTTTTGATATTAATAATTTATTCTCTTTTTTTCATAGTTTGCCTGATTAGAGGCTTATCAATTTACTGATCTTTTTAAAGTACTAGCTTAAAATTTTTTTTAAATTGATTTTTAGAAAGAGGAAGGGAAAGGGATAGAGAGAAACATCGATGAGAGAGAAACATCATGTAACAGCTGCCTCCTGTATGCTCCCTCCTGGGGATTGAGCCTGCAACCTGGGTATGTGCCCTGACCTCTGACTGGGAATCAGTCAAGTCTCCAAGTTCCTTAGTCCATGCCCAACCACTGAATCACACCTTTTCCTACTGGTTTTCTATTTTCAGTTTTATTGTTTTATGCTGATTTTTTTCTTTTTTCAATTATTTTAGATTTAATTTGCTTTTGTTCTAGTTTCTTAAGGTGGAAGCTTAGATTATCAATTGTAGATGGCCCTTAATATGTGTATTCAATTAAAGCTGTAAATTTTCTCTAAGCACTGCTTTTACTATAACCCACACATTTTGATAAGCTGTATTTTTATTTTTATTATTTAAAATATTTTAAATTTCTCTTGAGATTTCTTCCTTCCTTCCTTTCTTTTTTTAACCTATGTGCTATTCAGAAGTACCTTACTTAATCTCCAAGTATTTTGGGACTTTTCTAGCTGTTTGTTACTGATTTCTAAGAGCACACTTCAATATGATTTTTTATTGTTTTAAATTTATTAAGGCGTGTTTTTGGCCCAGAATGTGATCTGTGTTGGCGAATGTGTATTGTGTTGTTGGCTGCGGTAGTTTGTATTCAGTTAGACCTGGTTTTCAGTTATAGTTGATTGGTGTTGCTCGGCTCAGCTATACCCTTATCTGATTTTCTGCCTGCTGGTCTGTCAGTTATCGGTAGAGACATTGGTGCATTACATGAGATTTATTGTAATAATTGTTTAATTATTGAAGTTCACAAAAATTTTCGAATAAAGTTAATATATATGGTAAAATAAAAATAAAATAGAAACACTGTGGAAGGGTGCCACCCCTTCACTTTCAGGCCCTTTCATCAAAAGTAAAGACTTTAAACATCTCTCGAGACCTTGCTGTGAGTGATAATTTTGTTCACCGTCTTTATTATCTGTGTTACCTATACAGTTATTTTTACAGACAGTATCTGGACTCCTTTCTATGTAAGATGAGAAAAGGAAGTGTTCGCTATTTTTTTCTTTCATCTTCTACCTTCCAATTTCTGTCATTTGTAACGTTTAGTTTACGTCATAAACGCTTACGATGGTTGCGTGTTGTTCTCCTAAGACTCAGTCAGTGCTTCCTCTGTAGGTGGACTGCGGACAGGGCTTGTCATGCCACTGCGATAGTCAGGGGGACACTGCCTCCACAATGTCTCCAGAAGCAGTGCCCAGAGCCTGCGCCTCGCATCTGCACCTCTGCGGGAGCTTCTTGCTTGGTTGTCCCCCAGCATACCTTTTTTTTTTGTAAATTGAGATGAAATTCATATGACAGAAAATTTATCATTTTAAAGTTTTTAAGTGTACGGTTCAGTGGTTTTTAGTTTACGCACCATGTTGTACAGCCATCACTATTGTCATTACAGACTGCTTTCATTGCCTCCAAAGCCAATCCATACCCCTTAGTCATTCCCTCCTCATTCCCCTCCCCCCAGTTTCCAGAAACCGCGAATCTCCTTTCTGTCTGTATGGACTTGCCTGTGCCAGGCTTTTCATAGCAATAGAGTCCAATAGTAGGTGGCTTCAGGCGTCTGGCTTCTCTCCTCCTTATGTTTCAGGGTTATCTATGCTATGGCATGTGGCAGCACTTCTTGCCTTTCTGTGGCTGAGAGATACTCCCTCTGTTTGTTTCTGCTTTTTGGGTATTAGGAATAATGCTGCTGAACACTGGTGTACAGCTACGTGTGTGAGCTCATGTTTTCATTTCTTTTGAGTAGATACTCAGGAGAGTCATTGGGTCATACGGTAACTTTATGTTCAGTTTTTAGAGGACCCATCACTTTCCCACAGCAGCGACCCCATTTTACATTTGCAACAACCCACAGGGTGCCTGTTGTTCCGCATGCTCCTCAACACTCACTTGGTCCCGCTTTTTTTGTTTTGTTATAGCCATTCTACTGGTTGTGAACTGACACCTCCTTGTGGTTTTGATTTGCATTTCTCTAATAACAAATGATGTTTAGCATCATTTCATGTGCTTATTGGGTATTAGTATACTTCCCTTGGAAAAATACCTATTTAAATATTTTGCTCAGTATTTCATTGGGTTGTCTTTTTTATTGTAACAAGAATTCTTTATATAATCTGTGTTTTAACCCCATATCAGGTGTATGATTTGCACATATTTTCTATTCTGGGAATTGTTTTATCACTTTCTAGATAATCTTCAGAAAGTCTGATTTATCTGTTTTCCTTTTGTTGCTTCTGCGTTTGTTGCAATATTTAAGACACTGTTGCCTAATCCAAGATCATGAAGATTCATACGTATGTTTCCTCCTAAGAGTGTTGTAGTGGTAGCTCTTACAGTTCTGTCTTGCGCCCATTTTATATATGGTGTGAGGAAAAGGTCCAATCCATTCTTTTGTGGGTGAGTAATATCTAGTGTCCCACCACTACTTGTTGAAAAGACTATTTTTGCACCATTGAATGGTCTTGGTATCCTTGTCTAAAACCAATTGACCTTAAAAGTGTTTATTTTTGAAGTCTTAATTCAATTCCATTGATCTATATGTCTCTCCATATGCCAGTATCACACTGTTTGATAACTGTAGCTTTGTAATAAGTTTTGAAATC
>PVJC01039132.1:0-16418 GCA_004026665.1 Murina feae | reverse complement strand
TCTAGACCACAGCTCTGCCTTCCAGAGACCTCAGCCCTATGTGAGGGGAGAGCTGTGAGCCTGTACATCTCAGGAGAGGATTTACCCTGGAGCTTGAACACAAATTTGCATGTGGGGCAGCATTTGCTATAAGTGCAGGGCCTGAGGTCCGGCTGCCCTGGTCATTCTGGGATCTCTGTTAGGCCATCTCCTCCCTTAAACTCACTCAGCATGTAAGTCAGGAACAGGGGACCAGCTGGGTCATGAAACACATTGGAATTTGGTCAACGAATGGCCTAAAGTTTTTGAGCATAAGAAGAAATGGTGGACTGGAAGAGTAAGATACACATTTAACTTTTCACATATCTTTCAAACAGTTGTAATAGGGATTAATGTTTGTTCAGATCAATGCTGAATTACAATAACCTATTGTATCCGCAATTTCCAAATTTTTGAATCTAATGTGACACAATTATTTTCTACAGTTATGCAAAAATAAAGGACAGTCATTATCAATATCTTATATCTTAATTTAGACATTATTTTGACCAGATTACTACCTCTTGAGCACTGGCAGGCAGGAAGGACATTCTTGATTCTTGATTCTCAGACATTTGTGAATGCATCTACAGCTTGCTTTGTAATCTCTTTTTTAATGGAATCCTATGGCCTAATGCAGAGATCCCAAAGTAGTTACATCAGAAGTTGTCATGGCTTTAAGTAGAAAAGAGACAAGAAATAAAAGTAGAATCATTCATATGTTGAAATGATGATGGAAGACAATTGAACTGTTTTCTCAACCTAGTGCAGTGCTTCTCAACCTTGTGGCCCTTTAAAACAGTTCCTCATGTTGTGACCCCCAACTATAAAATTATTTTCATTGCTACTTCATAACTGTAATTTTGCTACTGTTATGAATCATAATGTAAATATCTGATATGCAGGATGGTCTTAGGTGACCCCTCTGAAAGCATTGTTCGACCACCAAAGGGGTCGCAACCCACAGGTTGAGAACCGCTGGTCTAGTGTTTTCAGTGATGACAGGTTCAGAGGGAGGTTAGTGAAGAGAACTCCTACCATAGAACATTTCATCAGAAAGGAAACTTCAACCCTGAGAGGAATCTGTTGCTTCCAACCTCCTTCTGTCCTTCTCATGGAGGGTCACTGTGGTCAGAGGGTGCTGTGCTCTCCCACAAACATATAACAACCTTAATGTATAATGTTTACACTCTCCCATCAGATAAATGATTTGGAAATACATTCTTTATGTTTGTATCTTCATTTTAACAATGCAGTCATTGATGGGATAAATGCCTTTAAATTTAACCAAGGATAGTTGAACAATATGTTCTTTATTGGGACCTGTTTTGAGTGATTTTACAAAGAACTTTCCAGAAAATACTGAGCGTCCACTCTCCATGTGGATTGACTACAGCAGCCACAGGGACTAGAGCAGGTGCTGGTACCAGAGGGGAGCACTGCTGGGAAACTACCCATAAATCTGGACGTGACTGTGGAACTGGGTGAGGGGAGGAAGCAGGACTTGTTTTGAGTCACATGACAGAGATATGACTGATGCTCATGGACAGAGAGTTACTGGACATATGAGTTTAAATCCTCCTCCAGTGGAGGCCAGGAAGGAAGTGCAGGGCATGATAGAGGCAGCTTGTATCATTATTGTACAAAATAATGATTAGCAGGAGTTTGTTAGAAACGTTAAAGACCATGCAGGCAGGGATCAAGAGAAATAAGGGAAGTGACACTGCAGACTGGTGGGAAGGGGATCCCTGTTTCCTACATGCACATCTCACAGTGTCTCTGTTCTAGAACGTAACATCTCCTAGGTCCAGGGGATTCTCACTTGGACAACTATTGGGGTCCTTACACACATGGTCACAGCATGAATCACCAAAGCCTGAACATTTTGGATTCCATTTATGAAATCTCTAAATACTGACCCTGAAGAGTGGACACCCCTCACTGGGGGAGCCATGGTGATGTTGAGTCTGTATGAGGAGCCTTCATGTCATTGGACCAGGACCCCTGTCTTAGTCCATCCTCATCATTATCATCATCAGCAACAGCAGCAATAACCGTGCCACAATTTGCTTACTTATAATCATATTCTGTAGACGTGATGGTTGTCCACACACAATGACTTTTATCAAATAATAAAAGCAGGCCTCTCCTCTCTTGATGTCATTGAAAACTGAAATGACAACGGACTCGCCTAAAATTGATACTGAAAGAATATAAAAACTTAAAAAAGGGGGTGCCTGCTCGGCCCCCCTCTTCGGGGCCCATAGCATGGGAATGTGACCTTTCCAACTGTTCCAGGAGATAGCCCTGGGCCGGAACAGATAACTCAGTTCTGAGAAAAGGGCTTAGCAGAAGTTTTACTGCTGTCCTTGATGATCCTCCCTGTTTGTTGATTAATGAACCAAAGTTCCTTGTGTACCCTCGCTTATCTGGAAAGCCTCTGACTTCCTCCCTATTTTGTAGTTTTTGCCTATATAAGCCCGAAAAATTCGCTGTGGGGGACTCAGCTTCTCTGCTCCTGCGAGAGCGGTGGGCTGGGTCCCAGCATGCTGGATTAAAAAACCTCGTACTATTTGCAGCAAGATTCATCTCCTGTGGTGATTGGGGTCGCCATCACCTCCAGTGGCAAGGGGGGGTCCTACCTAGGTCCTTTCATTTGGTGCATTGGCCAGGAATCGACGGCCACCCCCTCACCCACGGACCTTGGAGGTAAGGAAGGGGTACCCCAAAGTATCTGTCTGTGTCTGTCTGTCTTGTGTCGGTTTGGTCTGGTGTGCGCACTTCTGGTTTTCTGGTTTCCTGGTTTTCTGGTTTCGCAGCCGCTCAGCCATCTCGTGAGAGTGACTGAGCTATGGTCGGTAGACGTGCCTTCGGGACCACAGGCTGTCATCCTGGGGGACGCCCCAGGAGGGGAGGAGGACCAGGGACGCCAGGTTGTGTCCTACTGTGAAGGCGTTGATCAAATCCGGTTCGAGTCCGGGTTACAGGGATCATGCCCATCTGATTCTGTTGCAAGTTTGTGGAGGACCAAGTGTGGTAAGTCGGTCCTAGTGTTTATAGGATTTCTGTTATTGCTGTTGTTTGTATTTGTATTTCTGACGTATCCACTGACGATGGGACAGACTGTAACAACTCCTCTGAGTTTGACTTTAACGCACTGGTCTGTATAAGCAAAAGCTGCTCTGTGCCTTCTGGCTGTACAAATGTGAGTGTTCTGTTATCTCTTTCTGGTGTCTGTTTGGAGGTGGGATGGACGCCCTGTGTCGGAGCGCAAAAGGTCTCGCTGCGAGAATTGTTTTTTTTTCCTCCGAGTCTTTTGCCTCTGTCAGAGAGGAGGTCTATTTTATTAATGGGAATGTCTGTCTATGTTTGTATAAGTAAAGATTTCGGTTTTGCTCTAATTTGTAAATTTGCTGTATTAAATTAGAATTTTAAAGTTCTAAGGCTAAAACAAAGGCTGGCTAGGTTCCAAGATGGCTTGGTTCTGAGATTGCTTATAAAGAAGAGCAAAAGAAAAGTCTTTCAAGATAACTATTTGCGTAGCAAATCAACAAGTGGTAAATTTCAAGAACTTGTTATTTATGGTTTTCTTATCTCTTTCGGTGGTCGGAGACTTCCAAGGGCAGGGCTTACAGCTCCACTGGGCGGAGAAATACATACGGGCCCTGTCCCTGCCTGTGAACGTTATTATTAACTGTCTATAGACCCCGTTAACCCTGGTTTGTGTCTCCTATAGCCTGTTGTCTTTGTTTGATTTGCCGTTTTCAGTTAATTATTAAGATCCTCATAGAGGACATAACCTGGTCTCTCCCTTCCTCCGTCATCCTGTTGTGACAGCATCTGTAACTGGATTAAAGATCTTTTCTTTCAGGAGGCCCTCCAGGATTTCAGTCTGCAAAAAGGTCTCCCTGTACCTGGCCAACTAAAGGACATTTTTCTCCATAGGTCGGACCCCAGCCTTTGGGAGAGAGGCCTACTAAGTGATAGTCTGTGGTTTTCTCTGAAACTCCCATTGTTTAAAGGGAGAACAACTAAAGACAGAATAAATGGTTAATGCAGAATTGGGGAGGGGAGGGTCAGCAGTTAATTATGAAGCAGGAAGAGATAGGTTCTTGCTGATTTTACTGGCTGCAGACTGCTACAGGCGTAGGAGTCTGGTCTGTAGCTAGTCACAGGTGTCTTATCGAAAATAAAAAAAAAAATTTCAAGGTTGTAAGTTTTCTGCAGGAACAATTAATCTTTCTCTGCCCTAGTTTATTCTTTTTAACCCTTCCAATGTAAAATTAGACTGATACAATATACTTAAAATTACATAAGGAAAAGTATAGCCGTTTGTACTGGACAAGTTTGAATTTGCCTGTTCTTAGTTTTGTCATAGAAGGTCTAGGTATATTTTCTTGAAAGTAAAATACATTTAAAATGTGTTCATAAATGTTGATCTGAGGATGCTGACTGTTCACTTTTGGTAATCATTAAAGAATTGAGGTTTCTAAGAATAAGAAATTACTGTATCAAAGGTCTGAGGCATGGTTATGCATTTTTAAAGGACATAGAAATAAGGTTTAAAGGCTAATTTAAAAGTGTGAAATTTATAAAGGTTGTGTATGTGATAAAAAAGAGAAGAGAAATGTTCCAAGGAAATTAAAAGAAATAATACAAGACTTGAACCTTTGGCTTACTGACTACAGCAGTTAAAACAGAAACCAGTGACTGCTACTAGCTTTCCTGCAGCCCCAGGAATAGAGCAGCAAGCCTGGAATCTATAAAAGCTGCAGATATAGCTAGCAAAAGCTCCCTGTTTGCAAATGTACTGAAAGGGTTCAGTACCTGTTACTGCTGAAACAGGAGGGGCTGATATCCCCCCTCCAGTCCACTCCCTTGGGAGAGGTCTGACCGCTGCTGCCATGGGAGACTGTATATGCAGGGCTTTTTCTAACTACAACTCTGGCTGTTTTAGACTAGCAGTTTATGGCAGGACCCTGTAACTAGTAAAAAGGGTTAACTAAAGGACAAAGGAAAGGTGCTGTGCTTTCCCTGGACCCAGAAGAGAGCCTGCAGAAGTTTGAAATTCTCCAAGAGAGGAGGAGTCTGACAGAGAGACTGGCCAAGACCCTGTTGGGTTAAAAGAACCAGAGGCTGCAAATTGAACTTATAAACTGCAGTCTGCTAGGCAGAGGTCCAAATCCAGTTGTATAGGGGTTAAGCCACCTGTATACAGCGAGACAACTTTCTTCTGTGCCAGAATACTTCTTAGGAAAATTGGACAGACTGTGTTTATGGCTAGAAAAAAAAGAACTGGCCACAGCCCTGACAATGGCTGGCCTGCAGAAAACTGTATAATAGACTTAGATGATTCCTGTGTCTTTATTGGACATGGCTCCAGAGAGAAAAGGACAATTTTGCCTTGTGTGGGAAGGTAAAGAATAGACTTTAGTCACCTCCCTAAGATGTTTGTATAGCCTTACCATGTGTCATGTTTAGTAGCAGAAGATTTAGCTGTCTGGAGAGGCCACAGTGCCAATGTATACTTCATTATGTAAATATAGTAATCTTTAATTGTCTTACAGATTTGAATGCAGTTGTCAGGGGGACAGGTGCCCAATTGGGCAAAAAATACCCATCAGGTTTTGGTCTCTATTGAGGGACAGTTGGCAGCCTGTGTACTGTCTTACAGGCCCGTGTAACCTTGCTCATGTCAGGGGCAGCACAAACCTCAACTTTAGGAAAGTGGAGAGATCTTTTTAGAACAGAGGGAAGTAGTAAAATGGTAAGTACTAGCCCTCTGTTACAGGAATTACAGACCTTGTGAGGTCCTGTGATATGTGAGACCCTTTAAAGAAATAAAGCTCCTCTAGTCCATTCCAAGAGGACAAGTCAAAAGAAGGGCAACCCTACTACAGGGACAGCTGTGCCTATCTGTTATCATTCTGAAGAGTCCATAAAAAGGACTTACAAGGAAAATCAGAAGATCTTAAAACAGGTCAGTATATTTTTCTCCTTATATAATTCCTCCAAAATTTGGCAATGCTTAATAAATTGTGGCAGTACATTTATTTGCATAGATTCAATAAGACCGGTTTCAAATAGTGGTTTAATTAACTGAAAACTTTGACTGGAGTATCATGTTTTAAAGAGAACTGTCTGGACTCTGAAGACTTGAAGCCAATAAGAATGCCACGGGAAAAGCCTGGTATCCTGCTTGGGAGCCCTGAAAATAGCTGGTGCTGGAGCGTCAGGCCCATGCCCTACCATCACTGGTGGTTGGTCAGAGTAGAAGGGGAGCAATAAGGGCACCTCTGCGTCCCTTTGGAACCCCTCATGCACTCTGGACCACGATGAGTAGGAGGGCTACTGAGATGGGCCTTAAAGCCTAGGGTGTGGGCCCAGGTAGAGTCGCTACAGGTGAGGGAGTCACCTAACTCAGTAGGTACTGCAGGCAGGCCTGATGGCAGCTGGATGGCTTGGCTTCCTGGCCCTCTGGGGCACATTAAGATTCAATGAGATTCCAGCAAAGGTAGTCAATTACCATTCTTGTTGTGTTTATGCAAACAATCAGGCCAAATTAAATACAATAGAAAAATTGGTCTTAACTCAACTCTTTTAATAAACATAGAGGTAATTTTGAGGAGAAAAATTCTATAGAGGTTATTAAAACTGAAATGTTTCTTTCCCTTCCACCAGACAATTCGTTACAGTTTGTCTCTGCCAGGTCACAAGCCCCCCTCCTTCTGTGCCCAGGCCTCATCGTCTCTCTGACAGACAGCAAGGATCTTTGGTTCTGAGAGAAACGAGAAACTTCTGCCCCTCCTCAGCATGGAAGCAGCTACGGAAGACTCCATCGCCCATTTTCCCTGAAAGAATTCAGAGCCAGGATCCTTGAGATAATATAATAGGCAGTTAGACAGAAATAAGCAGAGCAAGGACGATGGGCCAACTGGCACTACATCTGTACATATGTGAGGCAAGGGGGAACTGGGCTACAGACGAAGCAGCCTGGAAGGCTGCCCTGAAAACCAGTGGGGCCTTTACAGATTCTAGTAGTTAAAAGGCTGAAATCCATAACTAATTTTACTCAAGTTCTTGCAGGCTTTGCAGTCCACCCAGAAAGCAGTCCAGGAAGACGTCTGAGATGCTCTGTGCTCTGCCTGAACCAACCTCTGATTCGGTCTGTCTCTTCCAACCTGGTGACTCTGTTTAGATAAAGAAATTTGCCACCCAAGGATTGACTCCTATCTGGAAAGAACCACTCCCATGGCAGTCAAGGTCAACAGGATCCCAACGTGTCTTCATCACTCCTGCAGTTGGGGGTCGAACAGTAGACTCACACTCACAGAAGTTTCAGGACAAGACACTTGCCTAGGCACGGCTCCCTCTAACCGTAGGCATTTGTACAACCAGATTTTGGAGAGTCCTCGAACAACTACCAACTACTATCTGGTGCCCCCAGGAGGGGAGTAGTGGGCTTGCAGTACGGGACCGCGAAGCACATCAAGGCTGGTTTGAAAGTTGTTACAACCGGTCCCCTTGGTTCACCACTCTTGTGTCCTCCCTGACAGATTCTCTTATTATTCTGCTCATGCTTCTCACCTTTAGACCCTCATCTGGGAGAGAATAAGTGCAATTCAGGTACTAGTGCTCAGGCAGCATTACCAGTCCCTCCATCAACGGGAGGACCCTGGAGATAGATACATGTAACCAGAAGTTCCATGATTAAAACTTGCCCTAAAAGCAAATGGGGGAATGAAAGAATATAAAAACTTAAAAAAGGGGGTGCCTGCTCGGCCCCCCCCTTCGGGGGGAACTGTTCCAGGAGATAGCTCTGGGCCAGAACAAATAACCCAGTTCTGAGAAAAGGGCTTAGCAGAAGTTTTACTGCTGTCCTTGATGATCCTCCCTGTTTGTTGATTAATGAACCAAAGTTCCTTGTGTACCCTCGCTTATCTGGAAAGCCTCTGACCTCCTCCCTATTTTGTAGTTTTTGCCTATATAAGCCCGAAAAATTCGCTGTGGGGGACTCGGTTTCTCTGCTCCTGTGAGAGCGGAGGGCTGGGTCCTAGCATGCTGGATTAAAAAACCTCGTACTATTTGCAGCAAGATTCGTCTCCTGTGGTGATTGGGGTCGCCATCACCTCCAGTGGCAAGGGGGGGTCCTACCCTGGTCCTTTCAATACAAGATCTTGGATAGCATTGGCATTGGATAGAGGAGGATCCCACCCAAGACAATGGACCAGGTCCCCTGTACAATTCTATGACCATCATCACCACCCTCACCACAACTACCACCACCATTATCACCATCATTTACCAATTTATAGTTATTTTTTCAGTTACAGTAAATGTTGTTTTTATACACCCACAATGACCTTTTAATTCAATGTTTACTCAATTTTTATAATTGTTAAGTAAAATTGTAGCTATACTTTATTTCCTTTTCCATTAGATTTCAGAAAACTGATGGCTCCTTCCTGTCTCTTCTCATTTTGGCACCACGTGGGAATCTGAAAAGGAGCATTGGGTCTCCTCTGCAGAAGTCAATGCCAGGTTGAAACCACACAAGCCCCTGTAGGAAGAATTCCTCCCCTTCCCCACCAGTTTAACTACATAAAGTCCCTGGGCCAGTCTCCTTTCCTGGCTCCGTCACAGCAGGTCTGACTTCCCAAAGGGCGTTTCCTGTGCTTCCCATAGACTTGAAAAATGTGCAGAGTAAACATCCCATGTCCACAGGTGTGTGTGTGTTTGTCATAAGCTTGGACATCTTCACCAAGCTGTTGTGGGTCCCTATCCTATGCCTGGTGACACCTACTCTCTGTGCTCTGAGCATGATGACAATTCAGTACCCTGCACCACTGGGGTCCTTCTCTAACTTTGGGTTCACATACCTATGGTGGCCTCTGTCCAGCATTCAGGTGGGCTCACATCACAGGAGTCATTATTCAACTCTCTAGGGAGCCACTAGGATTCAAGTATCCCACTGTTATTATTACAGACAATCTCTGGAAATTTGAGAGAATGACATCCTTAAGTTAAAATGATCAAACCTAAATGCACCCTTAAAGCCCCTTGGCCAAAGGTTCTATCATGTGACCTTGGTGTCCACGGCATCAGGAGGACATCAGCTGTCTCCCTGTGACTTGGTGACTGGGAGGACCAGGCATATACAGAATTCTCCCCCAGTGACGCTCTGCCTTGCTGCATGCTGATGTGGGAGATACTGAAAGGGCTAATGCCTTCCCCCAGCTCTCACGCTGCTTTTCCACCACAGCTGTGTTAGAGCCTCCACCCCACCCCCCGACCTTCCACCAGGAGATTCTGTCTATTGAAGGAAACATCAGAAGAACACTGCACTTGACCATCACTGGAGGGAAACATGGGGTGTACTTTGAACAACCAATGCAGCAGTAGAATCCTGGGTCAGTCCTGATGATCATGTGACACCACACTCTGTCATTCTGGGGGTTGTGACACAGTTCCACAGAGTGAGGGCTTCACAGGTGAGGAGGCTGGGAAATCCAAGACTGGATCCTGGTAGGTTGGGTTTCTGGTGAGCACCCACATCCTAGTGGCTGATTTTTCTCTGGAATCTCAGAGGTTGACGGACCAAGGAAGCTTCCCCAACCCTCTTTTTTAAGGACACTATTCCTCTCATGATAACTCCACCCTCAAGACCTGAGTAGGTCCCCAGGCCCCACCTCCTAACACCATCTCCTTGGGCATTAGGTTTTAATGTGTGAGTATTGGAGGGACACATGCATCATTCATAGCAGCAACTAAAGGATCCAATCATGACCCCACCCAGTTGGGAGGCTGCTCCACTAGAGTTCCCCCACCTGAGGATCCTCATCATCCTGAGGGAGCTCCTGGTCTGTGGAAGCAGACAGCTGAGCCACGTCCTTCAGAACAAGTTGATGACCTTGCAGTGTGGGCAGTGTCCACACTTAAGCTTGACCTAAGGCCTCTGAGTAATCCTGTTATTGTTCCTTATCAGTGCTTACAGGCGCTCACTATTCTCCTGTTTGAAGACCTAGAGCTGTTTTTTTGCCCTCAATGGTCCATAGCTCCTTGTGTTTATTCATATTTCTTAGGTGTCAATGGAATAAGTAACCAGGCTCTATTTTTTATGCTTGACACTGACATGTTAAGGTTCATCCTTCTCTCTTTTCCTGTCCACCTGGGAAACTGAAGAGAGAGATATTAAGCCCAGATGAGCCCCTCTCTTGAGCAGGATCCTCCCAGGCCCCACCACTGACCCAAAATAAAAACATGAATGAGGGTCCTTACCTGGGGACCCCATCAAGACGAACTTGTTGAAAAGCCTGCCTTGCTCCCAACAGATACCTCAATGAAGTGATAAACCTTTTTAAGGCCCCTCTGTGTGTGAACACCATCAGGCTGCACATCCCTTGCAAGAGTGGGTCTCTCTACTTCCCCCACACGGTGTCACCTGCTATTGATGCTATGAGAGTGATGGCAAGTCAGTGACCATCATCACTAGGGTCTTTCTTCTCTACCTTTGGGAACACACTCCTCTGGGGCAAGATGTCTAGCATACACAATTCCTTCTGCTGACTGGGACCTGAGCTTTGTGGGGCTGAGCTGCACTGTGGAGTCAGCAGAACCTCTGGTTAGAATCAGGTGACTTGGGTCAGAACATTTGATGTTTAATTGTTGTTTGGGCACAAGAGTGTCAGAGGGGCAGGCTCTGTTGTTTGTCCTTGTGAGAAAGTTGTCTCTGTTTACAACAAATTTTTCTAACTCGGAGACGATCAGGAATCCAGAGGTCCCCTGAGGGGAACTGTGACATGAAGAGGAAACCACACAGGAAACCAGATGGAACTTCCAACTGTACCTGATGCTGGGATGGTCCTTGTGTTCAGGGACCCTGAGCGCCCCCTGGTGGTCACAGCTTCTCCTGCAGGGAGGTTTGTGTCTGGGCTCACACTGACTTCCCCTCACTGTGTCTTGCACAGTAATACGTGGCTGTGTCCTCAGACTTGAGGCCATTGATCTGCAGATAGGCAGTGCTGATAGAAGTGTCCATGGAGAAGACAAATCTTTCTGAGAAGCCCTGGGAATATGTGGGTTTCCCAGTATTTGTGTTGATCCAGCCCATATACTTTAGGCGCTCTCCTGGGGCCTGTGGCACCCAGTTCATCGAGTAGCTGGTGAAGGTGTACCCAGAAGCCTTGCAGGAGATCTTCACAGAGGCCCTAGGCTTCCTCACCTCAGCCCAAGACTGCACCAGCTGCACCTGGGAGTGCACACCTGTGGAGAGGAGACAGGGGTGGGTGGAAATCCCGCTTGAACTCTCCCTGGTCCCCTCCTCAACCCAGACACTGGGTAGCCCCTTACCTGTAGCCATGGCCACCAGGAGGAGGGTTCTCCAGCTCCAGTCCATGGTGAGGGCTGTGCTGTGAGCACTTCTGTAGGGAGGGTGTGGCTGTGGGTGATGCCCTCAAGGCACAGACTTATCCCTATTTAACCTAGTCTGCCTCCTCTCTTTTGCATATTCATGAGGCAGAGTATTTTATAGCTGAGATGTTGACCCCACCTGAGAGAAGATGAATGACATAGGGACCAGGCTCAGTGAGAGTCTGAGGGTCCAACTCCTAATCCTGGTTGGAGGATGTGTGTTCCCTGCCAGGACCCTGACTTCTGTGCAGACACAGCTCCTCCACTGAGGACCCAGCCTCTAAAGGACATGCTTATCGTGAGCCCACCTTTTGATGGCATGGGGTCACCTGGACCAGCTCTGGGCTTTGATACCTGAATGTCTTCTTCTTCAAACAATGTGTCTCCAACATGATGCCTCGAGTGATGTAATAAATCCATCCCTACCTGGGCTCCTTACTGTTCAGATATACTGAAGCCATAGAAACACCCCTCTGTGTGTGGTTCTCATGTCTCACTGAGTTTGGTAAATGCTCTGATAGAGCAGGATATTGACAGTCATCTCACAAAGTCTTGTCCAACTTTCAATTTGGATGGTTTGTATGAAGAGAGGAAGTCCCAGGCCTCAGAGGAAATCCCTGCCCAGCTCCCTCTCACCTGCTCCTGGGGTAGCAGCCCATGTCGTGGACCCTGAGGACCCCCTGCTGCCCAGCCCTGGCTCACAGGGCATTGACATCTCAGAGTCTCTAGTCCAGTAGTGAAGGATGTGCCCTGAAGACAGATTGCTTTCTCAGGGACACTGTGGTATTTTGACAGAGTGACTTGGCCTTACTAAGCCCCAATGGTGCTGCAGGAAGACCCCAAACCAGGGCTTTAGGAAGTGAGCAGGAGCAGTTTCCTGGAGTTGCCAGTTGCAGGGACATAGCCATCCCTCCCCTCATCCAAAAGCTCCTAGGGGCTCTGGGGCTCTTACTAGTATATCCTCATGTCCCTCTTATTGAAGGTCCCATCTGCACATCCTGGCATGTGTCCAAATCTCACTGCACTTCTAGTTAATAACACACACACACAGAGACTGTGATGGTTTTCTTTCCTATGAAATCCACATTTGCTTCCCTTCCTGTGCATAGCACATGGGAAGGACCACACATGGATTCTAGGTCTGGATGTGACTTCTTTGGAAGCCTATCAAATGCACCTAGGATACAAACACAGACTTTGAAAAGCAGGCACTCGTGTGTCCATGTTTTTGCAGGCCCTGTACACACAGATGCAGGAACTGTCAGGCTTGCTCCAGGGAGAGTCAGAAGTGGGGCTGGGTCACCCTTTGCTGCAGGGGTGTGTTTCTGGGGGCCCCTGGAGAACCACCTCATGAAGCAAGAAACACAGCTCAGAAATGGGAGGGGAAGAGGCAGCAGCATTATCAGCTGTCAGGTGAGGTTGTTCTCTGAGGTCACCTGGAAGTTCTCAGGACTTCTTGTTCCAGGACGGGGTAAGGGTCTTTCTATTCTTGATGTTCCCTCCTGATGGTTAACTTGCCCATGAGCAGCTGAGTCCCCCGCTTCTCACGTGGACACAGCTGATGTATGTTTATCAACGATGTTTCGCTCTCTCTATCCTTCTCTGTTCCACCCTCTCTAAAAACAAATAATATATCAATTAGTAAATAAAATATAGTGTATTCTCCCCCTCTCAAAAAAAGAACTCTTACCCTTTGAGACAGCGTGGGGAAACTGGAGAGTATCATGCTAAGGGAAATAAGCCAGTCAGAGAAAGAAAAATATCACATGATCTAAATTATAGGTGGAATCTAATGAACTAAATACACTGATGAATGAAATAGAACCAGAGGCAGGGACACAGACTGACGAATCTCAGAGGGAAGGGAGGAGGAGAAGGCAGAACAAGATTAACCCAAGAACTTATATGCATACTAGAGGCCCAATGCATGAAATTCATGCAAGAACAGACCTTCCTTCCCTTGGATACCAGCACAGGCTTCCCTCTGGCACCTGGGACCTGGATTTCCCTCCAGCCATCAGCAGGCACCTGGGACCAAGGCTTCCCTCGAAGCCCCAGCTTCATCCAGAAAGTCATCTGGAAGGACATCTGGCCTAATTAGCATATTGCTCTTCTATCATTATAGATTAGAAGCCTAGTGTATGAAATTTGTGCACTAGGGGGGTGTCCTTCAGCTCAGCCTGCACCCTCTCGAATCTGAGACCCCTCAGCAGATGTCCAAATGCCGGTTTAGGCCTGATACCATATATTAGGCCTAAACTGACATTCTGATATCCCTCTCAAAATCTGGGATTGCTAGCTCCCAATCGCTCGCCTGCCTGCCTGTCTGATTGCCCTTAACCACTCCCCTGCCACTCTGATCAACACCTAACTGCTCCCCTTACAGCTCAATTGCCCCCAACATCCCTTTCCTACTGGTCTGGCTACTCCCAACTGTCCTCACCTGCAGGCCTGGTCCCCTCCAGTTGCCATCCCCTGCTGACCTGGTCGCCACTATGAGACAAGGAAAAATACAAAATAAAATATAGTGCAAGTAACACAAAAGAAAAATTGGGGTTCACCTCAGCAGAGTATGTAGTGCCTGCTGCAATCTCCCTTTGGCTATGCTGTATATGAAGCTTGTTGGATGCTGCTCTAATATTGTCTGCAGATGGCCAGTGGGTGGGCTGGCTTAGGGCTTCCTGGGAGGTTCTATGGTGCAGGCCAATCTTAGATGCTGTCTATGCCTAGCTTTGGCAAACTGTTTGAAGATATGAGTGACCCAGAATTTGTGGTGCTTCTGCTGGGCTTGGCTGTGCACAGGAAGGACCACGCTGAGCTCCAAGCCTGGTGTTTCCCACCATGGGGCTCAGGGACGTGTCAGCAAATGTCCCAAGACACCCTTGGATCCTCCTTCACCTGCCTCCATCTGCCAGCTGCCTTTTAACCTCAGTCACTGGAAAGGCCTAGAATCTGAAAGAGCCTCCGGTTGAATCAAGAGGATGGGGTTCTAGGATGTCCCTTAAAGGGGAGATGCTGATCAGACTTCAGTGAACATGGCATGTGTTTCCCCTGCTCCAGAGTGACATGTCTGAGTCTGTCCCTGATCTTTCCCTGAACTTGATACCTTGACACCCCTGGTGGTCAGGTGGGTGGGAGATCAGAGGTTGGGTCTCCCAGAAGCCAGGATGCTGTTTATATCAGATCTCCCATAAGGAGCATGGGGCAGTGAGTTTCAAGGGAAAGTAAGTCAATGGACTCACCAAAGCACACCTCTGACACCTCCTGAGATGTCCAGATGCCTACACCCAGGCTTATGCCACTAACTTCTCAGCAGGACTTAAGATGCAAGGTGAGGTGATAGGGTTCCAGAGGTGGGGATTGCTTTCCCCAGGCTGATGACATTGGGTGGGGATTGTTCCTCCCAAGAAAGATGGCTGCTGAGGAATGGAGGAGGGCTCAGTACAAGGTCCTGTGGGCGCTTCCCCATGTCCCTCCCCAAAGCCACCCATCCTGACTCTCCTCAGGCAACTGCCATCTGACCGCCCTCCTTCCCTTAGAGCGTAGCATGAGTGGCTGCTAACTCCTTGTCCTAATGAAGTGGTGGCTTTGTATCCAGCGGCTCTGCCCAGTGAGAGCACAGAACCCTTGTATGAGATGAGAGCATGGTTGAGAGTCTGTGATCTGGTGTTACCCACATTTTAGGGCTGGATCAACCTGTGGCCTCAAAGTTCTCATTACCATGGAGAAAGTCGTGCCTCACTTGGGAGGTTGTCCTCCATCACCTAAGGGGATTCAGGTTCCCCCAGGTCTGTCACATGAACCTGAAGTCTGTGTTGGGCTCAGGATCACTATTGTAATTCCCACAGTCCCTGTGTGTATACTCTCTTATCAGGGGCCTGAGAACCTCTCCAGCCCTGATGTGCATGGACAACTCCATGTGGGTATTAGGAGGTCAACGGTAACCATCATGGCTGCAGCTGTCCCTGCAGTCAGACGTGGTATCTATCATTATTCTCCATGTGCCTCTGGACTCACTAAGTCTGTACAGTGCTCTGGGGAGTAGGCCTCTACTACTGTGTGTGGCTGAGATTTGCCTATTTATGGTAGGTCCTTAATGGAACCAGGAGCCGGTCTTTAATGGAATTCTAGTCTGAGTGGATTTACAATACACAGAATCATTCTTTCAAAAGGGAGAACAGAGTTTTGCTCATTTGAAACACAGAGTTTGTCAATTACTCCAGCTTCTGAAGTGACATTTGCTATTTATTACTGTTTCCATAAAGGTGTTTCCAATGTGGACTCACCACCCCATCCTCCTTTAGTTCTATTCTATAATATTGACCTCACTGAATATCTAGGCTGTGGTCACTGCAGACAGTAGTGACATTAGGAGTGACTAGCTGCCTGGCTTATTCTGGGACTATTGTCTGCTCCAGCAACCATGGGCCTGCCCATCACGGTGCTCCATAGCTGGTAGCGCTACCCAGAAGACTGTGACCCCAGGTGTGTGATTGTAAGTGGGGCTCTGGGCTCAGCATCCCACGGGACTCACACATGAACCAGCTTGGCCTGCAGCAGGGCTCACAGGACCTAAACTCACAAATGAATACATACCATCCCTGATGAGAGGATTAAAGACAGGACACAGGCTGATATGTCATGAGAAAAATGGCAATATTACACACTCATTTGTTGTTTTCAGTGAGAATTTTTGAGAAACTAGAGACACAGAGAATGAGCAATTATGATCCCTCATTGCAGCTGAGCTTTGAGAGGACTTCCCTGCTCTCAACAGGAGGCTCTCCCCTGTTCCCTCTCTCTGCCCCTACTCCTGGGGCTGATCTCTGTGCTATGGGTCCTGATGTCCCTGGTGTCCTGAGTGCTCCCTGCAGCCCAGCCCGGCTGCTGCTTCCCTCAGGGATGTTTATGTCTGGGCTCACACTGACTTCCCCTCACTGTGTCTTGCATAGTAATAAACATCAGTGTCCTGGATAGTCACAGAGCTTGAC
>PVJC01039131.1:0-16442 GCA_004026665.1 Murina feae | reverse complement strand
GGGTCCCAGATTAGAGAGGGTGCAGGCTGGGCTGAGGGACACACACACACACACATGCACAAATTTCATGCACTGGGCCTCTGGTATATGGATGACACAGTTTCTCCACATCCTTTTCAATATTTGGTGTTGTTAGTTTTTAGTTAGCTATTTTGATATGTATGTAGTGGTATCTCATTGTGGTTATAATTTGCATTTTCCTAGTGACTAATGATGTTGAATATATTGTCATGTGCTTATTTGCTATCTGTGTATCTTCTGTGAACTGTTTCTTCATGACTTTGTCCCTGTTCTAAATGGGTTGTTCACTCTTTTCCTGTTGAGTTTTGAAGGCTTTTTACATATTTTTGATACTGTTCCCTTTAGTAGATATGATTTGCAAATAGAAGTGGGCAAAAATAAATAGTCATTCATATGGAAAAAGACATGCACGTTATGATGCTCAGAATAGTTTTATTAACTCTGTGTTTTGTGTACTCACAATTGTAAACCTATGTTTGCCCACCCCTGTATTTTGCCCCACATTATAGCTTGTCTTTTTCATTCTCTTAACACTGATGAAATATCTTTAATTTTTATAAAGTCCAAATTATCAATTTTTCCTGTTTTGGATTGTGCTTTGGTGTCAAGTCTTAAGAATTCTTTGTCTAGCCCTAGGTCCCAACTGTTTTCTCCTATTTTTCCCCCCAAAGTTTCATAGTTTTACATTATACATTTTGGTCTCTGGTCCATTCTAAGTTAATTTTATATAAGGTATGAGACTTAGACTGAGGCTTACTTTTTTGCTTATGGATGCTCCAGGACTATTTGAAAAGACTGTCTTTCCTCTATTGAATTGCTTTTGCACCTTTCTCAAATATTAGTTGGGCATAGTTGTGTGGGCCTACTAGTATGTATGGGTTCTCTGCTCTGTTCCGTTGGTCTGCATGTCTATCCCCCTGCAATAACACACAGTCTTGTTAATATAGTTGGTGGTAAGTCTTGAACTTGAGCAGACTAACTTCTTCCACTTTATTCTTTTTCAAATTAGTTCCTTTGCATTTTTATATAAATTTTAGCATAATCTTTATCTATAGTTCCAAAAAATCTTGCTGGTGTTTTTAACAGAAATGGCACCGTACCTGTTTAACAATTTAGGGAGAATAGCATCTTTATTATGTTGAGCCTTTAAGTCTGTGCCATGGTATGTCCCTTCATTTGTTTATATCTTTCATTTCCACAGCATTGTTTTCAGTATTCAAGTTCTCTACATGTTTTGTTATATTTATACTAGAGGCCTGGTGCACAAAATTTGTGTACTGGGGGACAGGGGGAGGGGGGTTTCTCAGCCCGGCCTGCGCCCTTGGGGGATGTCTGACTGCCACGAAGGCCAGAGAGGCTCCTACCACCGCAGCTGCACTTGCTAGCCATGAGCCTGGCTTTTGGTTGAGCCATGCTCCCCCTGTGGGAGCACATTGACCACCAGGGGGCAACTCCTGCATTGAGCGTCTGCCTCTGGTGGTCAGTGTGCATCATGGTGACCGGTCATTCCACCATTCAAACAATTTGCATATTACCCTTTTATTATATAGGATCTAAGTTTTTTCCTTTCTTTGTTCTCACCTGAGGATATGTTTATTGATTTACAGAGAGAGAGGGGGAGGGGGAAGAGAAACATTGATATAAGAGAGAAACATCCATTAGCTGTATTTCATTTTTTGAGCAATTGTAAATGGTATTATATTTTAAATTTCATTGTCCACATGTTCTTTGCCTGTGTACAGAAGTAAACTCGATTTTTGTATGTTTTGATCGTCTCTCCTGTCTTACTGAATTTACTTATTAGGGCTCTTTGGTTTGTTTTTGTTTTGGCAGATTCCTTGGGATGTTCTATGTAGACCACCCTGTCATCTGCCAATAGGGACAGTTTTACTTCTTTCTGATCTCTCTGATCTATAGCTAAGACATCCTTTTTTCTCAAGCTGCTTTCAAGATTTTTCTTCTTTGTTTTTTATTTTTAGGAGTTTAATGAGCTTGCTTGCGATTTGCTCAGTTTCTTGAATCTGTAGGTTTATGTCTCTTGTCAAATTTGGGTAATTTACAACCATTATTTCTTTTATTGATTTTTTAGTTCTGCCTATTTTCTCCTTCTCTTCTGGGGATCTGAATTATATATATATATATATATATATATATGATCTCATAGATCCCTAAGTCTCTGTTTAAATTTCTTTTTTGGTCTATTTTCACTTTGTTACCCGACTGAGTAAGTTCTATTGTTCTATCTTCCAGTTTACCAATTCTTTCCTTTGTCCCTTCCGTGCTGCTATTTGAGCCCATTTACTAATTTTTATTTTGGTTATTATATTTTTTAATTCTAAATTTTAATTTTTTAAAATGTCTCCCATTTCTTTACTGGGATTTCTTTTTATTTCCTTGCTGAGGATTCCATGTGTTTTGTTTGTTTATTTGGTTGGTTTTTCCCATTTGTTTCAATTCACAATTGCTCATTGAAGTGTTTTTATCAAGGCTGCTTTAAGTCTTTGTCAGATAATTCTAACATCTCTGTCATTTTGATGTTGACATGTATCAATTGTCTTCTCATTATTGCTGCCTGAGAAGCGGAGTTCTGGTCCCATCAGTTCTCCACTGACATCGTGTTGTAATTAGTGGAGGTGATGAAGAATGGGAAAATGTTTGAGAGAAAGAAATAGATGTGTATATGTGAATATATACACATAGATATATACATGTGTGTACAATGTATACCTGCATATTTATGCATATACTTCTCTGTGTATATATATTTCACATATACTGAGGGAAGGGAACAAGAGGAGAAGGAAGGGAGAGACAAAGTTTAAGGTAGTTTATATCTATATAGATATAGATGATAAAGATATAGATATATAAATAAATCTCTTATCCATCATCTATCTATTATCTATCTATCTATCTATCTATCTATCTATCTATCTATCTGCTTGTCACTATAGAGAGAGATGGAGATCAGTCAATAAAGGGAAGGTGAAAGAAAGATAAATCATTGATGGAATGGAATCTTATAGGAAGAAGGAGGAACTTATTTAATTAAAAGCTCAGGTAAAATCTTCCTTAGAGATGGGAGGGAGAAAGGTCAGGATCAGATGGAACAGGGGGAAATTACAATTCATGGAGGCTGGCCCCAATTTTCTCTGGGAAGATGGGGCACATCAGAGAAGAGGACTGGAAGAAAGAGGTAGAGGTTTGGTACATTTCCTCTTGAAAATGAGAAAGTGCCATGCCAGGGACATGTAGAGTTTCCTAGCAACACAAGGCCTCACTGGGGATATAAGCCAAATGTTTGCAATGATGCTAATAAGAATGATCTTTTTTTTTTAAAGACGCACAGCCTGTGGGCAGGAAGCAGCAGGCAGATGAGGGCTGGAGGGGTCCTCTGATCAGGCTTGGGGGCGGGGTGAGGGGAAAGCAGCAGAAAGGTCCTGGTAAGAGCTGAGTGTGGTGTAGTTCCAGTAGCCAGGCTGTGCAGAGAAAATTGATTGTAGGATGAGACTTGTATCCTGGGTGAGCTGGGGAGTATAAGGAGCCAGAGATCTCAGACAGGCTGGGAGCATATTTACTTTGATTCCAGGAGTGAAAGACGGAAGGATGGGAGGTTCTGACTGGAGATTGGGATTTCTAAGTGTGAGTCATTCATTCATCAACTGTCACTCAGCATCAGCTCTGGGCACTTACTGTGGGGGACTCTGGGAACACAGAAATGAGCAAAAACACGGTCTCCGTCCTGAAGGACTTCACAGCCCAAATTCCACAGTCAGCACTTTGCAGGTGACGACAAGCTCCAGGATATGTCCCTGGAAATGGTTTGCTGCCGTGGGCTGGAGGGAAGGCCGGCCGAGCCCAGGGAGCTGAGCAGCTGGCGGGCCAGTGTGTTGGATGTGTCATCCGCAGGTGTTGGTCAGTCCCGCAGAGAAAATCGGGTTTCCCTCTGCTCAGTTGGGGCCCACGTGCATCCTCTTTCCATCCTGTGCTGTGGGAGCTATTTTCCACCGAAGCCCTTGCACCGCAGACTCTGTGTGGCCATGCTGGGCTCGGTTCCTTAGGGCGGTTTTCCTTAGTGTGCGCTGCAGGGTGAGCACGGCTCAGAGAGCTGCTTCACACTTTGGTGCACGAGCCTCCGAAGAACTACCAGGGCTGCGCTGCAGGTTTTCGTCCTTCATTTCTTCACCAGTAACATAGAGATAGGAAGGTGCCACAGGTCCTGGTGAGGCAGTGGCAGCGGGGATAAGTACCCATAAAGACGCAAACAAACCATCAGCAGTCGGATGCTGTGGGCGTCCGCAGGAAGCAGTGACGACAAGTGAATGAGCGTGTCTGGGTGGAACCCAGGCCATCCAGAGGCCCCACGGCTTCCCTTGCTGGGGGAGCAGAGGCCTTGGGACTTCTGGATGACAGGCACAGGCTGCGGGAATCCACACATCGGCGTTCCCAGGCTTCTCATGCCCACACAGGCTTCATGCGACTTCATTTCATGGCCCATCTGGGCATGGCTCTCCGGGAACCGAATCCCCTCCCTTCCTGTTTCAGACAGGCTGACCTCAAACTTCACTGTTGAGGGCCCAGGCGGACACATCCCATTCTAGCTGTTTTGTGGGTTTTTGCTGACGGGAGGGAAGAGGAAGCATGTGTCTTTGATCTTTTACCCGTTGCTTTCCTTTCTGCTATGGGCTTGGGAGGTCAGTGTCTCCTGCCGTCTGGTTCAAATTCCAGGTTTACTTGGCAGTGGGCTTTGCCCTCTCAGGGGATGGTATCCCATCTCTATAGGGATCCAGACAAGCATCACTGAACCCTCTGCTCCGTGGTTCATGATGACACCAGGTGCAGTATGTGCTGTGAGCTTCTGGACGTGTGATGCTCTCTGATGGCTGTTGTGCCATTTCTGTTTTCTTTCAGAGCCCGAGAAGCCAACTGGGGCCAACCAAGTTTCGGGACCTGTACTGCTGGGTACTAATGTCACCAGAGATGAACTGTTCTTACCAGAGATTCCTCTGTTCCTGACAGCACACCTCTCCCCAGGTAGCTAAGGGGCAGTGAGATTTTTTACCAGCCTCTGCACACTATGATGTAATAAGATAGTCGCCCTGCATGGGGGCTTCCCTGCCAGGGATGCTCACTGTTGATGCTGCAATTTAAAACAAAATGTATCATCACGAGGTACATTTCATTTTATACACTCAGCGATTACACTCGATGTAAATGGGATCCAGAGAAGATGAATGTGCAGCATTGGAAATGAGGCTGCCTTTAACAGGAAAGCCAGTGAAAAACAGCATCCAGTGCATGCAATCAGCCATTCAATCTAGAAGGCAGCACCCATAGGATGGGTTGTTATCTTCATCAAGGAGACCAGCATGTGTTCAGGAAGGCAAAATTCTGAGACGTGAGTCATGGACAGGAGCCATCTCTTTTCAATCACGTTGCAGTTTGTCAGCAATTAGGTGAAGGAGCTTTGGGTCACAGAGGAAAGGAAGCTGTCGGAAGGGAAGATTTATAAGAATTGATAGGTTCTGTCCAATGAGAGTGTGCTACAGTGGTTGACTGGCCCTAGAGTTTTCTCTAGACCTGATTTTCCCCCAGAATAGTGTAAGATTAACCAAGAGGTCATCACTGGAAGAAGAAAGCCCCAGCTTTGGAAATCTACAGCTTCTTGGTCCTAATTTTGCCCTCACCAATATAATCCCCAGCGTCACCTTGTCTGGAGGAGGATCTGATCTAGATCTTATGGCAGGTGACTCCAATTATTCTATATAATAAAAGGCTAATGTGCAAATTGTCCCCTCGACTGGGAGTTCAACCAGGGGATGGGGATGGCCAACCATCCGCTGCCCCTTCCCCCAGCTGGCCCTGCCCCAATCAGCCCCAATTGGACAGGACGGACCCCACCCATGCACGGATTCGTGTACTGGGCCTCTAGTGAATGAATAAGCTGGTATTGATTGATATTCTGTTCTCTTGAGGGCTTGGTTAATGTGGGTTGTTCTCCCAGAGCCGGTTCACTCTGGTCGCTGGGAACATTGAGTTGCTGGCCCAGGGCTTGGATTTGTGATGGCCTGATCAAGGCTGCCAGGAGCTGCCATGCAGCCCATCTCTCTGACACATTTCTGATTGTATTGGTGATGTGCATGAGGTTCGCAAACACTGAGGGGCACTTAGACTGGTCGGTGAAGTAATGATGTTTGTTCTAGAACAGGGTTTCTTAACCTGAAGATAATATCTTGGACCAGATAATTCTTTGTTGGGGGTAGTGGGGCTGTTGTGCATTGTGGGATGTTTAGAAGTGTCCTTGCTCCCTACCCACTAGATGCCACATCAACCCTCACTGCAATTGCGGCAGCCAAAAATGTCTCCAGACATTGTCAAATGTTTCCTCGGGGGTGGGGTGGGGGGCGGGGTGGGGGGGGGTCAAACTGCCCAAAGTTGAGAATCACTGTTCTAGGAGAAACAGAGCACAAAACTACACTTTGGATCAGTGCGTCATGCCCCTTACCTTTATATTTGGTCGTTGTATTATTAATCAGGGTTCTCCAAAGAAACAGAACCAGTGGAATGGAGCTTATATATATAATTTTTTTTAAATCCTCACCCAAGGATATTTTCCCATTAATTTTTAGAGAGAGTGGAAGAGAGAGGGAAAGACAGAGAGAAGCATCAATGTGAGAAAGACACGTTGACTGGTTGCCTCCTGCACGTGCCCTTGACCGGAATTGAACCTGGGACCTTTTGGTCTGCAGGCCAATGCTCTATCCACTGAGCCAAACTGGCTAGGGCTATATGTAGATTTATTATCCAGAAGTGGCTCATGTAATAACAAAGGTGGACAAGTCCGAGTCTGCAGGCCTTTGATCCAGGGGAGCTGATGGCCTGAAGCCCAATCTGAGGGACAGAGAAGATGAAAGGAGACGGGATGTCTCAGCCCAAGCAGTAAGGCAAGAAACAAGGAGCAGAGCCCCTCTCTCTCCACCTTTGGACCTCTGCAGGCCCCGAGCAGATTGAATGATGCTCACCGCACTGCAAGGGCCATCTACTTTCACGAGTCCATTGCTTCAAATCCTAATCTCATCTGAAATCACCCCCACAGACACACCCAGAAAGAATGTTTGATCTGGACACCCTAAGGTCAGTCAAGTTAACTCATAAAATTAACCATCACAGTAGGAGGTGGGGTAATGTTTTAATTAAAGGGCAAACTGCCACTGGAAAATGTGCAGAGCTTCCTGGAGCTGTTCCAGGACTCCCAGGGGAGGGCTCAGGGAGAAGAAGGGCTGAAGCACAGAGTTTGGGGTTCTTCACTTCTCTGACTTCTCATTGACTTGTCTCCTTGGCAGCTCCCCCGAATAAGATCTCCTCTGCCCAGTCCTGCCCTAGGTCTTGGTGTGCTCACTAAGGTGCTCTGAGCCACTTGGAGAAGGAACTGTATGGCAGGCCAGCCAGGAGTGCTCTCCTGCCCTTGATCAGATTTATAAAGGAGGCATTAAGCGAAACTCCACCGGAGGCTGTGCTGGGATAGCATTTCAGTGCTCAGGCTGAAGCGGATCACAGATCTACTGGGCAAACTCTGCTGGGCACCTTGTAAAATGAGATTTTGATTCCAAGGGTCTTGGGTGGTGTCTAGGATTATGCAGATCTAACAAGCTCTCTAGTGGTGTCAGTGCTGTTGGTCCTTCAACCCTATTTGAGGAGTAAGAACTAGACCGGAGGTCTGGAAACTATGGTCCGTGGGCCAAACTGGGTCCACTTATTTTCAAAAATAAATTTTCATTGGAACACAGCAGTACTTGTTCGTTTACAGATTGTCTGTGGTGGCTTTTGTACCACCATGACAAGGTTGAGTAGCTGAGACAGATTCCATGGGCCTCAAGGCTTGAAATACTTACTCTCTGGCCCTCCAGTAAAGATGTCCTGACCTCTACTCTAGGCTGACTTGCGCCACTATGTCCTGATTGTCTTTAGGGTGGACCACCTAGAGGTTGTTTTTCTTCACCCTTGGCCTGCTTTCTTTTCCCTCTTCCTCTTGCCTCTGGCTCTTGCAGGCCTCTCGGTTAGCACTCGGGGCATGAGGAGAGGCAGAAGAATTTCTGTGCCGCTTAAAGCTTCCATCTTGCATGTGGTCCTCTCATAGACCTGAAGAAGTGCTCTGCTTGGCACCACGCTCAGAGCCAGTTAGCCCAGGTATCTGTTTAGAATTCAAGGCGGCCCACCCTCAGACCTGCTCCGAAATATGCTCTGAGACTTAAGCATACACAGTTCAGACCTAATTGTTCTTTCTGTTTGTCAGCCAGCAAGTCAGCTAGAATTCACTTAGGACCTCCTTTCATTAGCACTGAGTTAGGTGCTTGAGTAAAAGGATTTATATGATGCCTCATCAGTTTTGGGGACAGACATATAAACTGATCATTCTAATTAGTATGCCATAGGTGCACTATTAAAAGAATATTTGGATACTTTGATAGCAAAAAAAAAAAAGAGTCAGAAGGGTTGGAACTTCACTACAGTAAACTTTTTAAATTATGAAAATTTTTAAAATTTTACACAAACACATTTTTGCATTTATTGATGCAATATGTTTTTATCTATTAATCTATAAATGTGATAGATTTTAATTACTTACTATCCAATTTTTGATATGTGAGATAATATCTTTTTCTAAAAATTAAGCCATATTCATAGTCTGATATAAATTAGAATGTTATTGTCTTCAACTGTAATGTCACTACAAAATAATTCTGATACCATTCCTGTTAACAGCAAAATTTGATATTAGGATTCATCATATGAATTAAGGTTCAAAATTTCCTGTTGTGCCTCATTAACAAATGGATTCATCATATGAATTAAGGTTCAAAATTTCCTGTTGTGCCTTATTTTTATTAATTTTAAAATTTGTGGAAAATACACACGACATAAAATTTACCATCTTAACCATTTTTAAGTGTATAGTTCAGTGACACTTAGTACGTTTACATTGTTGTGCAACCACCATCTATCTGCAGAAGACTTTTCTTCTTACAAAACTGAAACTTTGTACTCTGTACCTATTAACCAATAACTTCCCACCCGACTCTGACCCTCACCACAGACAACCACCATTCTACTTTCTGTCTCTATGAATCTGATTATTCTAGGTACTACTTCATATGTGGAATCATACAGTACTTATTCTTTTGTGATTGGTTTATTTCACTTAGCACAATGTCCTCAGGGTTCATCCATGTTGTAACATGTGTCAGAATTTCCTTCCCTTTTAAGGCTATATGAGTAACATTCCATTGTCTGTATATACCACATTTAGTTTATTCATTCATCTGTGGCTGGACATTTTGATTGATTCTACCTTTAGGCTACTATGAATAATGCTTCATAATAATTGGTGCACAAATATCTGAGATCTTATTTTCTATTTTTTTGGATATATGCCCTGAAGTGGAATTGCTAGATCAATGGTAATTCTACTTCTATTTTTTAAGAAATTGCCACACTGTTTTCTATAGCGCCTCTACAACTTAATCTTTTTCCCAACTAACACAAAGGGATCCCATTTCTTCACATCCTCTCCAGCACTTGTTATTTTCTGTCTCTGTGTTTTTTGTTGTTTGTTTGTTGAATGGTAGCCATTCTAATGGGTGTGAGGTGGTTTTGATGTGGATTTCTGTAGTGATTAGTGATGTTAAGCATCTTTTCATGTGCTTATTTATCATTCCTGTATCTCCTAGAGAAATGTCTATTCAAGTGCTTTGCCCATTTTTAAATTAGGTTGTTCGTTTTTTGTTGTTGAGCTGTAATTCTTTACATAATCTGGATGATAACCTTTTATCAGATATACAGTGTGCAAATATTTTCTCTCATTCCATGGGTAGCCTTTTCACTCTGTTAATTGTGTCCTTTGATGTACAGAAATTTTGTTTTAATGTAGTCCAATTTATCTATTTTTTACTTTTTTTGTCTTGCATATCTAAGATATTTTTGCTAAATTTAGTGCCATGAAACTTTCCCCCTATAGCTCTGGTTTTTGTTTTTAATTTTTATTGATTTCAGAAAGGAAGGGAAAGAGAGAGAGATAGAAACATCAATGATTAGAGAGAATCACTGATTGGCTGTCTCCTGCACACCCCACACTGGGGATGGAGCCTGCAACCATGGCGTCAGGATACCTGCCTGGGAATTGAACTGTGACCTACTGGATCATAGGTCGATGCTCAACCACTGAACTATGCTGACCAGGCTGTTTTCTTCTAAAAGTTTTATAATTCTTATGTTTAGGTTCTTGATACATTTTTAGTTAATTTTTAAGTATGGTGTAAGGTAAGGTTCAACTTTATTCTTTTGCATGTGGAATACCATTTGTTGAAAAGACTTTTTTCCTTATTGAATGGTCTTGGCACATTGTTGAAAGCCCCTTGACCACATATGTAAGGGTTTACTTCTGGGCTTTTTATTCTATTCCATTGGACCATATGTCTGTCTATACCAGTACTACACTGCTTTGATTACTATAGCTTTGAAATCAGGAAGTGTGAGACTTTTAACTTAGTTCTTTTTCAATATTGTTTGTCTATTTGGGATTCCTTGAGACTCCATGTGAATTTTAGTATAGACTTTTCTATTTCTGCAAAGGAAGTCGTTGGGATTTAGGGACTGTCATAGAACTTTTGAATTCTCTCTTAAAGGAAACATTTGCTAGACAGGTGAGGGGAGGTGGGCATTTTAGGCCAAAGGAAGAGCACAATCAAATGCATAAAAAAAAGGGCTTGATGTATTTGGGGCACTAAAAAAATCTGATATTTTTGGAGCATTAGGCATGCTTGTATTTCTATATATGTGTGTGTAGCTGTAGACTCTGGTAGGAGATGAGTTTGGGAGCTGAAGTAAGGATCAGATTTTGTGGGAGTCGGTGTGTGTTGTATTAAGTGTAATGGGGATTAGTTAAAGGGTTGGGCTGTGGAGCGAAGTGGTCAGATTTACACATAACCAAGAGGACCCTGTTGGTGAGAGTGGGTGCTAGATTGAGCAGGAAGTAGGTGTTGGCCAAAGGACTAGGGAGGAGACTGGCGCCCTACCTCCCAGAAATGAAATGATGAGATTTGCTCTATGGCCAATGAGTGAGAAGAGTTAGGAGGGAACAGATCTGAAATAGCCTGGTCCCTCTACAGGTGGAATCATGAAAATGTGGGCGGGCCCTAGCTCCCAAGTTCCTCGGGCATTTTAGAATGGGAACCACTTCAGCAGGTCTGGAGTAGCCAGTTCAGACTCACTGCCAAGGACACACATTTGGTGATCTGTGGGATGAGGCAAGCTGATCAAAGTACACAGGTGCGGTGGGTGCAGGGGAAGCAGAGCCAGGCAGAGAGCCAGCTGGGCGTGGGGTTACAGGGCCGTGATGATTAAAGTGACCATGGGCAAAGGCAAACAGGGAGAATATACAATAAAAAGTACCAGGAAAGGTGAGAGAGGAGCACTGAAATGTAAAGTTGGGAAGATATGGGGAAGAGAAAGGCGAAAGGCCAGGAAAAACAGAGATGTAGGGAGGTGCTCCTTCCTGGGAAGCCAAGAAGCTCTCCAGAGCAAAGAGGACAGGACCCAGACGCCTGGTGGGAGGCTGGCTGGCTTTTAGGAGACTAGCCCTTTGTTTTGGGCCCAGGCTACCTGGAACACAGCCTCAGGAAAGCGGGATGTGTTCTCACCACTCACTTTGTGTTCCCAAACAGAAGAGAAGAGAGGGAGGGGCCACACTGATCCAGCTGAAGCATCTCCGGGAGGCGCCTCTGGATGCCACGTGGAGGCTGCCCTTCCGCCGCAGCACGGAGCCTCTGACTGCCCAGCGCATGGATATGGCTCTACTCAGCAGCATCCTGGCCACTTACTCCTTTGTCTCAGGTAGTTCCCCGGTCTCAGCGCAGCAACTGGAGCAGAGGGGCTCTGCTGTGCGGAGGTTGGAGATGAAAGGTCCTCTGGTCTGAGAGTGAAGGATGGCATTCTCTCATTGGGCAGACGGGTGGGGGGGGGGGGGTGACAAGAGCTTATCTTGCTGAAAATGTTTGGTTTCCTTTTTGGGCTTAAAAGAGTGAATGAAGTAGCTTGGGGCTATTTATGCATCTTTTACATTTAACTCTGATGTGAAAGACCCGGATGGAGTATCCTCAGCTTGGCCATTTCTGTGCAGTGGTTCTCAACCCCACCCAGTGTGTGCGTGCACACGCATGTGCATGTGTGTGTCCATGTGCAAGTGTCCTGCGTTCCAGGGCTGTGTGAGGTGTGTCATAACCCTCTGGGAGACACGGAGACACTGTGTGTGTCTGGGAGAGTCTGCTATTTGTCCCATCCCTGGGTCAAAGTTGTGCTCTTTTCGGAGGATGGCTGACTTTCTGCTCAAGATCATTTCTTGGGAACAGATGCTCTTCATCTGGAGTCATTTAAAAATACATGGAAATATACCTGAGTCAAGCTGAAATTTAGAAAAAATACATGAGAATGCTTACGGGTTTCCTACTGCGTGAGTGCATTCTTAATTGTTCGCTGGTTTGTTCTGACTTCATTTCGCTTCACCTGAGGTCTCTGGACGTTGCACACAAGGAAGGGCTGGAACTCCAATTGCTATCCTCTGGGCGAGGACTGGCTTTGCTTTCTAGCTCTCTCACCAGGGTCGACATGTGGGGGCTTCAGAGTTCAGACACAAAACCTGGCATCTCTACTGACAATGGAAACTGTGCACCAGGGTTGAGGATGAGGGAAGCTCGTGGTTTCTCTTTGTGAGATGATCTTGGATGACGTGCACCCTCATTTTAGAAAGGAGGGCTTCTCAGGGCATACCGGGCCGGCTCCTTGCTGTGTTGCAAGATGCAACATGTAGTCCGCATGTGCCTCAGTCTAGGTTCCTCGCCTCTTGGACCAGCAAAGACCCAGGCCCTCACTCAGCTCCTCGCCTCCCAAGGAAGGAAGCACAGCACCTGGGGCCTCCCTTCCCCGGCACCCACCCTCAGAGGAATCCCAGCTTTGCTCTCGCTTCGAGGCTATTCTTGGGGATAAGGACACTTGGGGGCTGGCAAAGAGATGTTTAAAACTCTGGTATCATGTTTTTACAAGCTACTGAATATGGTCCCTCAACTCCAAAGTGAAGACACCCCCGAAATGAAGTGTGTGTCAGAGAGGGTCTGGAGTTTTCAAGGCCTCAAAGGACACCTGCAAATCAGCTGTTGCAAGAAAATATCTGTGGTGAGAGCAAACAGGGTACTGGACTTTGGAACTCTTCTCGGCGCAGGAGGTTCCTGGCAGCCTCCCCTTTTGGCCAGCACGACCCTGGGTTGTGACCATGGAGCGTGGTAACTCATTCAATAGCTTGGTGTTCTCTGGGTGTCTTGTGATCTTGTTAAGGCTGAAAGGGTGGTTGGCCCTGTTTTGCTCTCTCTTCAACTTTCCTCCTTCCCACCCCATATTCTGGAATTCAATGCTGCTTAAGGTGCAGGAAGACAATGCTTCTAGTGAGTGAGTATGGGCTAAGATAAAAAGAGGATGCAAGACCATGGAACGTTGAGTGGCTAAAATAAAATGTGCTCAGTCCAGTCCATTGATGTGATGGGCGAACATCGGTTCTGATTTTGATGGGGAACACTGCCTGACTGTAAAGGAAACGAATAAAGAAGCTGTGAAATGTGAAGGTAGATGTAACAGATACGAATACATTGTTGTTTTAAAAGAAGAAATAGAATAAATGGAGAAGCAATAAGAAAAGTTTGCCAGAAGAAAATTGCAGAAAATGTCCTAACCTTGTAGCTCTCTCATGATCTCATTCTGCTGTGTCTGGCTTTCAACTATAGGGGAGCCCTGCCCCTTCAAGCACATCCGTTATCTCTTATCTCGTCCCATGTGATCCATTATTTCAGCAACAAACTTGCTAATACACATCACGCTCGTATTCCTTTGTGCAGGGTCTGATTAAATCAAGCAGATACAAACTCTGAGCGAACCTTACTTTCTCCTCTTTCTCCCTCTGCACTCAAATAACCACATGCTGGTCCAACTCTGCAGATTGACCTCATTAGAATTGCATGGTGTCCAGCCTCAGCTGAGCCTTTCAAATAGGGCTTCAGTCTTTCAGCTTGCTTTTGGATACATCCTGTTCCCATTCTTCACAATAGCCAATTCAAACCATGAACATTCCAATACTTTTAAGTGTCTGCTGATCAAAGCATACCCTCAAATTAAATGCAAACTAAGCAATACAGTATTGACAAAGGGTTAAAGTTTATAACATACAAAGAGTTCTTACAAATCAATAAAAGGTAAATATACCAAAAGAAAAGTGGACAAAAGATAAGGATCAGCAGTCTACCAAAGAAAAAATGCAAATGGCCGATAAAATACAAACAGCTCAAATTTTAGCACTTAAACAAATGCAAAATGAAAACATCAATCAGATTAACATTTTATTTTACAAATTTCTCAAAGGTTTGAGTAATTAAGTATTTAACTTTTGTTTGGGGAAAAGTGTGGGGAGATGAGTACTCCTATGTAGTGCTGATGGGATTGTAAATTGCTATAACCTCTCTAGGAAATGATTTAGGAGCATCTGTCAAAAGCCTTAAAAACATATATACCATATAGAAAGCAATTCTACATCTCCGAACCTATCCTGAGGCAATAATTAGGGATATAGGCGAAAATTTTATTATGAGGAAAGTTGATCTCAGAACCGTTTACAATCGTAAAAATGCCAGAAAATTGCGTGAATGTTAATTGAAGTAGAAAGATGTTTATTGTATGTTGTTTACTGAGTAAGTCCTCTTATCATTCAGCATTTGAAGTATAATACCATTTATGGGTGTGTGTTTACATGTATATGTAACCACATTTTACTGTAAATTCTACCTGGATGCAGGGTTTGTGTATCTGTCTGTGTATCTTTAATTTTCTTTTCTTAGCTATATTTTAAGTACTCTATACTTCATTGATACTACTTAAGTAATAAGTGATATTATTTTATTGGCACTTAAATTTTTGAATTCTATCATACACATTTTTTTTTAAATCACTGCTATCTTATTCTTTTCTGGCTTCAAATTGTGTATCTAAATGCCTTTTACATTACCAGTTGGATGTGCCATAAGCATTTGAAATTCAGCCTAGCCTAGAATGGAATAGTGTTCTCTTTAAACATGCTTCTTCTTTTGTGTAGCATCTAGGGCATTACCTACACAAGAAATATAATTTTTAGCCTTTGATACATCTTCTTCACTGCCTATATCCAGTTGCTTAGGGTTGGTCCATTTTGCCTCTTCATGTCTCTGGAATGTGTCCTCTCTACTTTATTCTCACCACTACTGAGATGGTTCAAGCCCCATCATGTTTTTGTCTGCTTGGCCATAATGGCATTTCCTATGATACCTGCCTCCAATCTTGCTTCAAAGATTGTATTTTTTAGCAAAATAATCTTTTCAAAATGTAGGTGTGATGATCCAATTCTTTTTATTGTTTAGAATCCTTTAGTGGATCCTCACTATCTCTGGGATAAAACCCAAAAACTTTCGTATGATTTCACAATGTTAGCATTGTTTTCAGCTACATGTAATAGAAAACCTTAACTTGGTGGCCTAAACACACAGGAATTATCTTACCCACAAAACAAGAATCTGGAGGTAGGTGCCTACTAGCATTAGTCCATGGATTCAAATATGTAGAGGTGAACCTCGGTGTGATTTTCATGGCTTTTCTTTTATGCTTGTCATCCCATGGCTGCAAAGTGGCTGCTGCTGCTGTTGTTGTCTTCACTTAAGAGCAAAAGAAGGCAGTAAAAGGGAAGATTTTCCAGTCGATCTACTGTCATATTTCATTGGTAGGAACTGTGTCACATGGCCATCTCTAGCTGCAAGAGAGGCAGGAAAAATGAGAATTTTCGCCTTTTTAACCTCCGAACCAGTGGTTCATAACCAGGGGTGATTTTGCCCTATGGTGGGAGTTTAGGCAACATCTGGAAACCTTGTTGGTTGTCACAACTAGATCAGGGAGGGTGGCTGCCACTGATCTAGCAGGTAGAGAAACAAATTTACAATTGCACAGTACAACCCCCTACATAGACCAAAGAATTAACTGGTTAAAGATATCAATAGTGCTAGAGTTGAAAGAACATGCTCTAGAGTAGAGGCAAGCCAGGGAGAAGGGTTTTGGGGATGGTTTGAGGTACTTCAATCTGCAGTTCGTTTTGTGCCTTCCCAGAGCTTTTCGTGTCTGGCCTTGGCATTTCCATGCCCTCATTTCATTATAGCCCTTCCTGACCAAGGCCTTGCTCTAGTCCTTTTAAACCATTTGCCAGAGCTTTCCTCGCCTCTTTGCTTTTGCACAATCATTTTTCTTTTCCAAGAATTCTCCCCTCCAGGCCTGGACCTGCTAACTCACTCCCAGTCTTCAGAACTCTC
>PVJC01039130.1:0-16421 GCA_004026665.1 Murina feae | reverse complement strand
AACCAACAATCAGAACACATGCCCTAACAAGTGATGGTTTATAGGAAAAACAAGGCAGACTATTTGAAATCACAACTGTCCTTGTAAATGCAAAAGCAAACTTATACAGTATTTATTATTTCTCTTCTAATTCATTGGGGAAAGCATTGGCAGTGATGGGATTTCAGGAGATACTTAAATGAAGAAGACTGGACAAACAAACAAACAAACAAAGACTGGACAAACAGAATATGAAAGAACAGGAAAGAAATGGGCCTTACTGCAGATACAGAGTTAGGCATGGGAAAAGCTGAGAGACTAAGGGAAGTGTACATTTAGAAAAGTTCCTGACCAAACTTTTGCACAATATCCTACTAGTAAGTCTAAGGTTAAGAGAGTTTCCTTTTTTTCTTTCATTGCTTTTGACTGAGGACAAAAGATTACTATATTTCTAACAGATGATATATTTTATCTCAAAAAACTCCCATCAGGGTAGGAATCACTCCCCATTTTCCTATAAGGAAACAGCTATCAATAGCAAATCATCAACTGTCTTACTCCAGAGGGTTTGCTGTTTCAGATACTAGGATATAACCCGAGTCTCCTAAAATAATTCTATCAAGGGATTCTATCAAGAGAAACTTCACGGAGTTGAGAGAAGTAGAGATTATGCCTGAAACCACTTCACCTCCAGTCTTAAAACTTCAAAAATGGATAACGTTATTTTAAAAGAAAATTTCCAAATATTTTTTTAAAGTCTGAGGTAAAAGGGAGCATGGCGCGAAAACCAAACCAGTGCAGCCGTATGGGCCCTCGGTGCGTGTGGGTTTACATTCCAACCCTGACTCCATCACCTTGGACCCAGCGCCCGCCCTTTTTAGAACTCAGTTCTTCTTTAGCAATTTGGGTTTTCCAGGCTTTTTAAAAGTTATTCAAATTATCTGAATCCTTACTTACCAACTCCTAACACCAACTTCAAAACAGAAGCTTTTCATCCCTTAACTCTCAAGAGGTTAGGGAAGGAGGTACGGATGACCCTAGAACAATGCCAAGGTTAGGAGCGCCCACCTGCAGTCAGAAATGAAAACCTGGGTATTATTTAAGTCTGAGCTCCATGCTTGCAAATTCGAAAATACGGATTCCCAACTCCAGGCGAAAAATACTGTTTTCTATCAGTCATTGGTTGATTCCATGAACGTGAAACCCAAGGATAGGAGGGCCCACTATACTGATTGAAAAACACACGCCGTTTAAATAAACCCAGGCAGTTCAAATGCGTGTTGTTCAGGGGCCAACTGTATTTGAGATAACAGGGCAGGAAACAGAACCATGAATGAGGAGAGTGTCCTTGCTCACACAGCGCCCAGAAATTCAAGGAGGAGGATGTGCGGCCTGGTAGCCCTTCACTAATTCTTATGTCTGTGACTTGATTAATATTTGAGGAACATCTCGGCCTTTATTCCTGACATTATTAAGGTAACTAACCTGTAATTATCCTACAGATACTTTCCTAATAGGTTGTGAAGGGCCTTCTAGGTTATGGTTAAGGGCGAGGCTCTGGAGCCAACTGAAACTGCCTAGGTTCAAATGTCGCCTGCTGGGCAGCCTTACAGAAATTTGTCTATAAAATGGATGAATTTTTTTTTAAGGGTGCAGATTTCTTTCTTTCTTCTTTTCGGAAATTAAGTCACTTTTTATTTTTCAATTACAGTTGACGTACATTAGTATATTATGAAGCTTCAGGGGTACACCCCACTGATTAGATAAAATGGATGAATTTCACAAGGGGTTAATAGCCAAAATTTATAAAGAACTTATAAAACTCAACATAAACACACACACACACACACACACACACAATCCAATTAAAAGATGGTCAAAGGATCTGAATAGACACGTCTCCAAAGAGGACATACAGATGGTCAACAGATATATGAAAAGAAGCTCAACATCAAATTAAAACCAAAAGTGGACATGTAGATGGCCAAGAGAAATATGAAAAAAAATGCTCAAAGTCATTGATCATCAGAGAGATGCAAATTAAAACGACAATGAGGTATTACCTCACACCTGCCAGAATGGCTATCATCAATAAGTCAACAAACAACAAGTGCTGGAGAGGAGATGGAGAAAAGGGAACCCTCATGCACTGCTGGTGGGAAAGCAGACAGGGGCTGCCACTATGAAAAACCGTGTGGAGTTCCCTCAAAAAATTAAAACTGGCCCTGACCGGTTAGGCTCAGTGGATAGAGCATCGGCTTGCGGACTGAAGGGTCCCAGGTTCGATTCAGGTCAAGGGCATGTACCTTGGTTGCAGGCACATCCCCAGTAGGAGGTGTGCGGGAGGCAGCTGATCGATGTTTCTCTCTCATTGATGTTTCTAATTCTCTATTCCTCTCCCTTTCTCTCTGTAAAAAATCAATAAAATATATTAAAAAAAAATTTAAAACTGGAACTGCCTTCTGGCCCAGCGAGTGATTCCACTTCCTGGAATTTATCTGAAGAAACCGGAAACACTAATTCAAAAGAATGCATACACCTCTATGCTCATAGCAGTGTTATTTACAATAGCTAAGATCTGGAAACAGCCCAAGTGCCCGACGGGTGGATGAGTGGACAAAAAAGCTGTGGGACATTTACACCATGGACTACGACTCACCTTAAAAAAGACGGAAATCTTCCCTTTTGCAACAACATGGATGAACCCTGCGTGGACGGGAGTATGTTAAGTGAATAAGCCAGGCAGAGAAAGACAAGTACTATGTGTAGACTCTAATGAACAAAACAAAGTAACCAACAAAATAGGAACAGAGACATGGATACATGGAACAGACTGACAGCTGTCAGAGGGGACGGGTTGGGGAAGTGGGTAGAAAAGGTGAAGGGATTAAGCAAAAAACAAAAAAAAAAACAAACAAAACCCCCCTCACAGACAGAGACAACAGTGTGGTAATTGCCAGAGGGAAAAGGGGGTTGGGGGGCTGGTAGAAAAGGGTGTGTGTGTGGGGGTACATGGTGATGGAAACAGACGTGACGGGGTGGGAACCATATTACAGAACTGTGCGTGTGAAACCTACATAATTTTATTAACCAATGTCACCTCAAATATATTAAAAGCGGATGACTTTTCAGATGAAAACAATCCAGTGCCCACACCACAGAATGGCTGCGTGGCCGGGTAAAATCCATGAAAAGCCCAGTGCAGGGCGCACAATCAATTTCAATTAAACGTTAGTTAGTCATAAAGTTCAAAACTTTGCAATGGGATTCATGACCATTCTATTAGAACGAGTTGTCAATTACATTTAAAAAAATTTTTTATAGGGAATTTCCCTTTTAAAGCAGTCATTTCTACTTAAAATGTTCTCCTATTTAGATTCCCATACATCGGATTTTCGTGAAGCATGACAGTTAAGAGCCTGTGCTATTCCCGCAGTCACCCATCGATCCTATCACTTGTGAGGGTTTTGATTTTCTAAACCTCTAAGCTGTTAAGGAACCAACGGGCCGGGGCCCGCCCCTGAGCACCGGCGGCCGAGAGTTCACCTCGGGCCCGGCGTCCCCGCCGCCTTCATCTGTCAGCTCCCGACGGGAAGGCGCGCCCGGCAGACACACGGCGTCCCACCTGAGAGGAGGAGAGGCCCGACGCTGGCAACCAGCAGGCGGTGGGCTTTGCATCGCAGACACCAGCGCCCATCCCGGGGCCCCCGCGAGTTTCGCGGGTCGCTGTTGAGCACGTTTACGTTTGAATTTCCCTGAACCGCTGGGTGTGGGCGGCGGCGCGGACCCGCCCCGGAAACCTCCGGGCTGCCGGCTCCTTCCCGCCACCCGCGGGCCCTCAAGCCCCGCCAGCGCAGAGCCGGGGCAGCCGACGGGCAGTCCCAGGCGCCAGGCCCCGCCGCCTGCGGCCCTCCCTCCACCACGCCCCGCTCCGCGCGCCGGGCGAACGGCTGCCCGAGGGCCTGAGTTTGAATTTACTGGCCCGGCTCCGGAGCCGCTAGAGCGCCCCGCCGGCTTCCCATTGGCCGGCGACGGTCACGTGGGGCCCCGCGCGCGCCCGCCCACTCGGTGACTGCCGCGCTCCGGCCGCGCCACCCCGCCCCCGCCCCTGCCGCGCGCCGCCCGCCGCCCGCCCCTCCGCCCCTCCGCCCCGCCTGGGAGGAAACAAAGTGCTGCGGGCGGGAGACTCGGCGGCGGCGGCGGCGCGCGGACCCAGATCGGCCCTCCCGGTCACCCTTGCCCCGTGTCTTCCTTAGTGCGTGTTGGAGTGTGTGTGTGTGTGTGTGTGTGTGTGTGTGCGCGTGTGCGCGCGGGCTTCCTTACAAAGGGCATTTTACGGCTGATTGATTCGTAGTCTTCCCCTTTGCCCTTTGTGCTGTAACGCCGCTCCCACCATCGCGGATCGCCGGTGTGTGCCTTCGGTCCCGGCGTCGCTCCCTTCAGCTTGCTGCGTGTCCCCGTGCTGCCCGCGGCCTCCCCGCTCCGAGCCGATCGCCCCGCCGCCCGCCATGGCGACCGCGACCCCCGTGCCGCCGCGCACAGGCAGCCGCGCTGGCGCTCCCTCCACGCCGCTGAGCCCCACGCGGCTGTCGCGGCTGCAGGAAAAGGAGGAGCTGCGCGAGCTCAACGACCGGCTGGCGGTGTACATCGACAAGGTGCGCAGCCTGGAGACGGAGAACAGCGCGCTGCAGCTGCAGGTGACTGAGCGCGAGGAGGTGCGCGGCCGGGAGCTCACCGGCCTCAAGGCGCTCTACGAGACCGAGCTGGCGGATGCGCGGCGCGCGCTGGACGACACTGCCCGCGAGCGCGCCAGGCTGCAGATAGAGCTGGGCAAGTTCAAGGCCGAGCACGACCAGCTGCTGCTCAAGTGAGTCCTCGCCGGGCCGCCGCGTTAGCAGGCGCAGGGGCTGGGGGCGCGGCCCGCGGGGGCCTAGAGAACCCGGGAGAGGGCGATCGCGGCCCAGCGCGCCCACGCCCTTCCGTAGGGGTAAGGGTCTCCGTCTCCGGGAAGGAGAAAGAACCTAGTGTTTCCTGGTGGGCGCAGGGGTGGCGGGAGGAGGCCTGAATTGTAGCGATGGTGGGACCGAATGCACGTTTCCTGACCCTGGATCCCGAGCGGGGCCGGGCACTGTGCCCTCCGAGGTGCGGGGAGGTGGCGCCCGGGCGCGCGCTCCAGTGCGCGCCCCAGGTTCCGGCGGGGCGCGAGACAAAGCGTCTAGTGGGTCTGCAGGGCCGAGGTGGCTGGTCGGCGAGGATTTGCCGCCCGCCGTAAGAATGAATGAGTTTTGCACTGGGCGGAGGGAGGAAGGGGAGGGACCTGCCTTAAATGTCCCGGTCTCCCGGGGGTGGGTCCCGCCTTGGCGCGCTTAGTCCGGGCCCTGTGACATTTTGTGCTCTTTCTGCGCCTGCCTTGAGAGAGGGAGGAGGGGCGGGGTCTGAGCTGCGCGCCGCGGCCGGCGCGGGGCCCTTGGGTTTTCTAGCTCGTAAGCTTTCTCCGGGGAAAGGTGTCCTTTCGGCGGAGACCGGCGGGGCCCTTCGGTGCTTCTGAGCGCGGGACCACAAGCTGGGTTTTTGCATGTCGTAGCCTCCATTCTCCGATCCGTGAACCTGTTACCCCCCAGGCAGCAGCCCCTTCCCTAGGTGTTTTTACATCCCCATAAATGATGGTTGTTCGGTCTTTCTGGTAATGGTGGAAGGCCATGCTCCTTCCCCGCGTCTGTCATAGTGCTGACAGGCCAGGGCAGGTCAGAGGTGTTGTGTAAATGTGGAGCGTTGTGGCGAGGGAGAGCTTGTTTGTAGTTATTCCACCTAAGGGGTCTGACTTTCGTTCCAATGCACAAGGGTAGACTTGCAAGCCTTTGCTGATCCTACCTTGAATTTCTGATGAGCAAAATGGCATAATTGTCATCATAAAGCAACTTAGTGTTGATGGCAGGCTTTAGAAATTTGCTAAATTTGAGTCCAGAATTCACGATCGCCATCGTCGTTGCCAATTGAAATTTTGCCAAATGAAAATCGATTTTGACTTTGACCTGCTCCGGGGTGTCTTTCTGTATCCGAGTGAATGATGGCGCAGTCACTGATTTTGTAGGTGTGAATCTGTACTTCCCCGTTGCTAAACACCCATAAGAACTGTTCATAAAAAGGTATGTGCACTTGGTAAAAATAAAATATATTAAAAAATACAGACTGATTTACTGAAAAACTAAAATAGTCTCTTGCCTTTTTCCATGAGGCAATCGTGTTTGGCCCTTTTTGTGTTTATTTCTTTAAGTATTTAGTTCCATAACTCAAAAAATAATCATAAGCTGCCCTGGCCCTCTGTGGATAGGTTGGTTGGGCGTCAACCATGCACTGAAGGGTTGCCAGTTTGATTCCCTGGTCAGGGCACATGCCGGGTTTCCTGGTGCTAGATTCCAGGAGTCAGCCCATCAATGTTTCACTCTCACATAGATGTTTCTCTTTCCTCCTCTCCCTCCCTCTCTGTCTAAAAAAATCAATAAAATCTTTTTTTTAATCATAAGCTTATATTTCTGTTTCTTGTATTTATCAACCTTTGGAGTCATCTTTTAAAATGAGTCCATTCACTCACACTACTGTCTCCATTTCCTATAAATTTTTTGTTAATGAATTTCTTCAAATCTTAGATGCTATTGTATGACTCACCATTATTTATTTGTACTACTAAGAAGAAAAAACACACCAGGGCTAGTTATGTAGGAACCATCCTGTTGAACCCATCCTACTTTCAGAGATGTTAAAATGTAGCACTGATTATGTATCTATTGCATGTCAGACACTGTTCTCTGTGTGGAGGATACAAAGATTTAAAAAAAAAAAAAGTTAGTGGAGGATACAAAGATTACACCCCTCAACCCCGCCCCAAAAGAAACCAAACCAAACCAAACACACCAAAAAGTTACTACCCTTTTGTTTCTGAGAGTAGGGGAGATACCAGGAAGAAAAATACTGTATTTCATTTAATCTGAGGCATATTGTTGCTGATGTTTTTAAAATATTTCCAGAGGGTATCCTTTGAAGGTTTTTCACCCAGTAACAAGACTGCCATCTGGCTGACTAGTTGTAAAATGCTGTGTACATTGTGAGATGCATGCTTGTTTCAATGGGATTGAAGTGAGAAGAATGTGTGTATTAGAATCTGTGAAATGCCTGTGACTTAATGTTGGATAATAACAGATGCTAGGGGAATAAAAATAAAGCGAGCTAAAGGAATAATGTGGTTAAGAAAGGCCTGTCTGAGGGGTTGACAGTCGAAAATAATCTGAGATGCTGAGTAATGTCCTGGAATTATAGTTTTCTTAAATTTGTACATATATTCCTATTGTCAGAATTAGATGTACAGTAGCATACCCTTATAAGATGGGGCTACGTTCCAAAACCTCCATTGGGTACCTAAAACTGTGGGTAGTGCTGAACGCTTTATATATTTTTTAGTTTTTTCCTATAAACACATACTTATGGTAAAGTTCAGTAAGTTAGTTAGGCACAGTAAGAGATTAAGAACAATAGCTAATAATAAAATAGAACAGTTCTAATAATGCACTATAATAAAAGTTAGGTGAGTGTGGTCACTCCTTTCAAGGGATCCCTTGCTAAAGTTTCATAGAGGCTCAATGCATTCCGGTACAATATCTTGCAATCAATCAGAACGTTTTCTATATTCCACACACACATTTTAATGGCTTTATCATCTTAATTTATTATGTGCTGTGGTTGCAACTTTTCTTTCTTTAATCCTCACCTGAGGATATTTTTCCATTGATTTTTAGAGAGAGTGAAAGAGAGAGGGAGAGACAGAGAGAAATATCAATGTGAGAGAAACACATTGATAGGTTGCTGTTATCATTCAGGTAATTCCTCTGCATTTTCTGAGTGGAAGAACAAATTAGGATCTCTCTGATTGAATAGGGTGTGTTGCTGGCCAGCTTATTGGAGGGCCTGCAGTTAAGGTAAGGGGTGCTGAGCAGAGCCACATGCAAAGCTGTTCCATGAGTTAATTCCTCTATGTAAGTGTGCCTCACTATCCCCTGTACTTCCTGTGTTCATGTTCTGTGATAGGTACTTTATTCTACATTTATTCTAGAAATTTGTTGAAATGTCATCTAATGGTTCCTTTCCTATTCACTTTGGTGCATCACATACTTTACTGCTTTTTTATTAGGGTCTAGTGGGGAGGCTAATACCTGTGCATAGTAAATCATCATCTTGGAAATCAGTAAATTTTTAGCAATAATTGAAGTATAATTTATATGATGAAAAGAAAGAAATGTCTTATTTCTCTTTGGTCCACTTAGGTTTTTTATTTGCTTAAAAATAATTTTCTATACTTCACTTTTTATTTGGAGCCAGAGTGTACAACAAATCACAAATTAGTCTATCATTTTGGTGGTTTTAGATTAAGTCAACAGTCTTGAGAATTATAGATTCCAAAATTACTAAGTCCCTTTGGGTTCCTCAGTACACAATATACCTCAAAGACAGAAGAATTCATGCAGACGCTTGGCCTTGCTGGAGAGAATTTGACAACAGCCTCCACTGAAGCTGGTCTTTAGATCCATCCGACAACAGTTTTCTGATTTAAGATGCAGCTACTCCAATTCAGTCTGAGTTTAATTATATTTCATTGGAAGCTTTTTTGGGGTTTTCAAGAATGATGATGTATGCTATCAGTCAACATTTTAAAGAAAAAAGTAAAGAAAGATGGACTTATTTCAGAATTTGAGTATTAACCAACTATACAGGAAAAGGAGATACAAGAAAATTGTGTTGATTTCAGTAACTAATTTTGTGGCTACGTACATTTCTTTTTCCTTTAGTTATAAGGGTCCATAATCTTTTTAAAAAAATATATTTTATTGATTTTTTTTACAGAGAGGAAGGGAGAGGGACAGAGAGAGTTAGAAACATCGATGAGAGAGAAACATTGATCAGCTGTCTCTTGCACACCACCACTGGGGATGTGCCTATAACCAAGGTACATGCCCTTGCCTGGAATCGAACCCAGGACCCTTCAATCCACAGGCTGATGCTTTATCCACTGAGCTAAACCAACCAGGACAGGTCCATAATCTTTTATGCATAACCCTTGCTGCTAGATGTGTTTTGGCAGTAAAAAGAATTCCAGTTTTAATAAGGTAATATGATGCATATACTGTGTATGACACCCCCAGTGAGGTCTAGGGTAGCACGTCATCATGAAACAGATATTTCTACAGGGAAAGATATTAATAGTCACAGTAAGTGGAGAAAGACATCTAAAAATAGACTCACATTCATTGAAGTCTGGTTTTACCAAATGAATTAATGTAAATTCAAGTTTTAGAACTCTAAAACTGCATAAAAGAGATTGTCAATTTTGTATTTTATTATTTTTTTCTTTTTAAAATTTATATTTTCTCTCTCTTTTTTCTTTTCTTTTTTTTTTTTTTGTGGTTAATCCTCACCTAAGGATATTTTTCCATTGACTTTTACAGAGAGTGGAAGGGAGAGGAAGAGGCAGAGAGAAACATCGATGTGAGAGAGACACATTGGTTAGCTGCTTTCTGTATGCAACCCAACCAGGGTCAGGGAACCTGCTATTGAAGTACATGTTCTTGATTGGAATTGAACCCAGGACCCTTCAGTCCACAAACCGATGCAGTATCCACTGAACCAAACTGCCTGGGGCTCTAGAACTTTTCTTTTATTCCTTATTTGATTTATAGTAGATGTTAAAGCTTGAAAAACTGCAAAATTAACTATAGGTTTCTCTTTTTGACAATTATAACCGAATTAGAAAAATGGTGATGGGGGCTCATTGGTATCTAAGCTAATAATCTAACCTAATAAAAGAGTAATATGTTAATTGTGTCACTCTGCTACACCCCAAGCCACACCCACCAGCCAATCAGAGCGACTATATGCAAATTAACCCAAGCAAGATGGCAGCTGGCAGCCACAGAGCTAGAGCAAACAGGAGGCTTCATTGCCCCGGTGATGGAGGAAGCTGCCTGCCTAGACTGACTATGGCCTCCACCCAAGGCAACAAAGTTTCAATTATAGAAGATAAATAAACCCCAGATACCTTCTTCCAGCCAGCCTCTCTGGGAGCTTGGGTTGCTGTGGGCTGTGGCCAGTCTGCAAACAGCCATCAGCCCCTTACCCAGGATGGCCCCACCCTCATGGGTGAGGGTCCCTGCTGGGGGGCTTGGCCAACCTACAAACAGCCATCAGCCTCTCACCCAGGCTGGCCAGGCACCCAAGCAGGACCCACACCCTGATCCGGGACATCCTTCAGGGCAAACCAGCCAGCCCCCACCCATCCACCAGGCCTCTATCCTATATAATAAAGGGACCCTAACAGCAGAACGACTGGGAATGACTGGTCACTATGACACACACTGACCACCAGGGGGCAGATACTCAATGCAGGAGCTGCCCCTGGTGGTCAGGGCAGGAGCTGCCCCTGGTGGTCAAAGCTCCCACAGGGGGAGCTCTGCTCAGCCACAAGCCAGGCTGACGGCTGCCAGTACAGTGGTGGTGGTGGGAGTCTCTCCCGCCTCCTTAGCAGCACTAAGGATGTCCAACTGCAGCTGAGGCCTGCTCCCCGCTGGCAAGTGGACATCCCCCGAGGGCTCCCGGGCTGTCAGAGGGATGTCTAACTGCCAGCTTAGGCCCGATCCCCTGGGGGGCTGGCCTAAGCCAGCAGGTGGACATTCCCCGAGAGGTCCCAGACTGCCAGAGGGCACAGGCCAGGCTGAGGGACCCTCCCGAGTGCACAAATTTTTGTGCACCGGGCCTCTAGTATCTCTAATATAATGAATGAAGGCTGTAGGATCATTTGAGATGCTGAGCAACTTACTGTGTTCCTTCATTAAAAACATACACCACACACACACACACACACACAAAATTACTTGAAAAATGATGTCATAGGAAACACAGTTGTTAGGCTTGAAAGTCAATGTTTTCAAAATAATCTTTGACATATTGTACACAAATATGTTAATATTAATAGCATAATTTCATAATTTTAAAAACAATTGATGCTTTAATGGATATAATTTACCTTATGAAAATAAAAATTTTTTTCTCCAAATAGAATAAAGGATAATGTTGATTGTGTTTTTTCATTATACATGTGGATCTGAAGATTTGTAGACTTTCTACATCCATCCACAAGCATCATTGATTTGAGGAAGGTAGTTTTGAGGTAGAAGGAACAAGCATACTTAGTGTATTCCTTTGGGAAAAATAGCATTTGTTACTACATTAGTAAGGGAACTAACTGATGGGAAATTTGGATTTGTGTGTTTTCATAAATAAGAATGCATGTGCATGCTGCCTTGATACTAGCAAGTATGACTGGGACAATGACCATCACAGTAGCCTGAGATAGGGTGATATCAAACAAAAGCACTACCTGAAGTTGCAATTTCCTATTTTTGGTGACTTGGGATAGGCACTTAATTCTTTGAGCCTTTATTTCCTCATCTGTATAACTGGGTTAAGGAGTAAGCAATAGTTTTAGTTGTTATATATGGGGAGTTTTTGAAAGTTAACTTTTTTATTACTGTATTTTCTGGCACATAAGATGACTTTTTAACCAAGGAAAATCTCAAAAGTCGGAGGTCGTCTTATATGCTGGGTGTCATCTTATAGGGCGGGTGCTGAAATCTGCAGTCACTGCATACTGTGGGGGGAGCTCAAAAACGGCCGCACTCCATTCATTTTAATGGAGCCGGACGGAGACCACAAGTGTCTCTGGTCTTTTTTTGTGTGGCATACGGTCTCTGACCGACCGGACTTTTTAACCCAGGAAAATCTTCTCAAAAGTTGGGGGTTGTCTTATACGCCCAGTCGTCTTATATGGCGGAAAATACGGTATATAAAAGTTATATGCTTATTATGGAAAACTACAAAACACAGATAAAACACCAAGAGGAAACTAAAAATCCCCCTTAGTTCTATCTTCCGGAAATATAAGTCCTGGAAGTTTTTCTCTGCATCATATTAACAAAAAAATGGGTTGATGATAGGTATGGGTATGTAACCTGTGTTCATCAACACTATTTTGTGAACATTTTACACACCAGACAGTAAATGTGCGATACCATTACTGAACATATTTTGAAGATTTCATCGCTAACCTTTATTGACCACTTCAATAAAGTGGGACTAAGGCTTTGCAGGTAAGTACAACGACCCAATTTCTCAGAGGCCATAGAGGGCCGTGACAATATTAGTATTTTTCCTCTGGTTAACTGAATGGTTAAATGTTAACTAATTTACTGGTTAAATGTTAACCACTAGATAAAGTTATTACAATTTTGCCAATTTTTGATGCCACTAGTAGCAGACGAGTGTCCATTTCCTATTTGGGGAAATTTAATTTTAATTTCTGAAGGTTCTTAGTCATTTTTATTATGCTTTTGTTGCTAGCATAAAGGAGTAAAAAGATAAAAATTCAGGTTATAATCTTAGATTTCTGCCAATATTTTTGGTATAGGCCTACATGAAAACTGAGGTTTTCATTAGCTAATATATTTAAATGGGCCTTTTTAAATTTAATTTTTGGCCGTCAGTGCTTTTGGGTTTATTGATCATAGAATTACAGCACTTTTACTAGTACAATTGGGGCTTGTATCATCTGATCTAAACAATTCATTTGTAAATACATAAATTGAAACCTAGAGAGATTAAAATACTTGTGTAAGATGCAGGACAAGAGCCAACATTTATTTTGTGCTTATCGTGCTTGCCAGGTACAATGCTAAATGCTTTGTAAACACTCTTTTAAACCTTACAATAACCCCGGTGATAAGTGAGGAAACTTGAGGCTTAAAGTCAAATTTTTTTGCACAGGATTACTTAGCAGATAGATAAATGGTGAAGTTAAAATAAATTCTAGCTCAGTCTTCTAGCATTGTGATACAAGTTTTTACCAGTAATCAGCGCTGTTTTGCAGGTATCATTCCGATTACCAACTTTCATGAAGCAGGCTCACAGAGTACAGTCATCTGTTCTTGAGACTTGTCTTACATAGATTGTTACTTTTCAGGTCCGTTTGGCGGCTATTTTTGGAAATGGTACTGTGTGTGTGTGTGTGTTTTAATTTGATAGTTCATAGCTCCTAGGATCGTAATTTTGGATGTCAGGAGAGTGCTGTAATGGAAGCCATAGTTTCCACTGACTCGGAGCTTTGTTTGCTAATTGGGAAAGGGTGAAGATGAATTACTGAAAGAGACCTCTTTTTTTCCTTTATTCTTAAAAAGCTACTCTCCTGCTTTACTCTGCTTTAACAATTTTAAAAGAAATTAAAGTCTCTACGTAAATATTTGATGGTAACGATAGAAATGTTCTTTTCACTTATATTAAGCACACATTTTTGAAACAGGCACTATGTGCCAGGCCTTGAGCCAGATGCTGGGGATAGAGAGCTGGGACGCTCAGTTCCGGTTATCAAGTTGCTTCCAGTCTACTGTAGAAGGTAGACAACAAATACTACAGTATTGTGATACTTAAAATGTGATACGCTAATACAGTGTAATAAGTGCTTAGCAGTAACCACATAGTGCTATGAGGAGACAGAGACTACCATCCAAGGCCAGCTAGGAGCTTTGCAAAGGTTTCTAAGACATTTTAGGAGAATTGAGGAGGTTAATGATGTCTGAGCTGAGTGTTGGGAGATAAGTCAGAATTGACATTTAAAGGAAAACATTGGGAGAGTGTGTTGTCCTAGATGGCAAATAGGTCATTGAAATATATATACACACACACACACACATACATACATACATATACATATATATGTATATGTATATATAATGTATATATATGTATATATATGTATATATATAGTGTTTATATAGATGGTTGGCCTTTATATAATGCATTGCCTTAAGAATTTTAGACATAAGAGTGACATCAGTCTGGCTATTCTGTGGAAGAAATAAGAGTAGAGGTAAAAACACTAGTAAGGATACTTGGGGAGTAATGAGGTGACTCCTGAACTGAGTAGGCAGTGGGAGAGGACAGAAAGGAGATTTGTGGGTTTAGGAAGAATAAAGTCTAAGGTGACTATTTCCACGACTAGATGCCTAGAGAGAGAGTGCTGTTCTTAGCAGAGATGGATGGGGAGGGAACAGGTTGGGGGACCTTACTCAGGGTTAGTGGTGTTAGTGACTGAGTGTTGTTTGATGGACTTCCAGGTGGAGATGTCAGTGGCAATTTGGAGTACTCTTGAGCTCTGAAGAGAGGCTTGGATTGGTGATATTTGGGGGTAGAGAAAAGAGAAGAGGGGCAAAGTCAGAGAAATGGAAAACATCTACATATGAGGACTAGGCAGAGGAAAGAAAACCCACAGCGGAGATGGTAAATAATAGCCCGAGAGGTAGGGAAAGAGTGAATCATCACCATTTCTCCCCTCCTCCCCCATACCCTCTTCTACTTCCCCCTAATCCTTGGCTCCCCACAACATAGGGCAAGAACAGCGTAGAATTTACTTCTTTGGGGGCTTTAATGTCTGAGGCCATGACTAGATCTACTGAATTTAAGAAAGCAGCACATAGCTGCAGTTCAGGACCAGGAAGCTGCCACTGCTGTTGTATACACAACTGCCTCATGACACCCAGCAAACCAAATGGACTGACCAATATCCCTTATGAATATAGGTGCAGAAATTCCCCCAAATACTGGCAAACCAAACCCACCGATGTGTAAAAGGATTATGTGCCGTCACCAAGTGGGATTTGTGCTGGGAATACAAGCTTGGTTCAGTCGAGGAAAGTCAAGAATGTAACACACCATATTAATAGAAAGAAGTACAAAAACCCTGTAATCATCTCAATAGGTGCAGAAAAAGTATTTGACAACGTATACTACTCTTTCATAATAAAAATAATCAATAAAAGGGAACTTCTTAACCTGATAAGGGGTTACCTATGAAAAATCTGTAGCTGACATCATACTTAATGGTAAAGACTGCTTTCTCCCTAAGATCAGGAATGAGGCAAGATTGCCCACTCACCACTTTTATTCACCAGTGTACTAGAATTTCGACCTAGGGCACTTAGGCAAGAAAAAGATATGAAAGACATTTGGATTGGAAAGGAAGAAGTAAAACTACGTCTTTTTACAGATGACAATCTCATAAATAGGAAATCCTAGGGAATCCATAATAAAAAACACACACACACACACAAAAAGATCTGGAGAGCTAATAGACAAGTTCAGCAAAGTTACAGGATACAAAAACAAGGTACAAAACTCAATTGTATTTCTGTACACTAGCACTAAACAGTCCAAAAATGAAATTACGAAAAGCTCCATTTTCAGCAGACTCAAAAGAGAATGAAATGCTTAGAAATAAATTGAACAGAGGAAGTATAAGACTTGTACACTAAAAACTAAGATATTGTTGGAAGAAATAAAAGAAAACCTAAATAAGTGGAAAGACATTCCATGTTTATGGATTGAAAGACTTAATATTAAGATGGTAATTTTCCCCAGTTGACCTACAGATTCAATGCTATCTCTATCAAAATCACAGCTAACTTTTTTTTTTTTGCAGAAATTGACAGGCTGACTTTAAAATACATAAGGAAATGCTTGATATTCAGAATAGCTAGAAAAATCTTGACAAAGAACAAAATTGGAAGGAGGACTCCATTCCTGTTTTCAAAATGTACTGCAAAGTTACTGTAGTGTGTGTGTGTGTGTGTGTGTGTGTGTGTGTGGTATAGATATAAGGACAGAAAAACGTCAGGTTATAAGGACCTTGCATGTTAGCAGAAAAATTGTGCAAGGACAAAGAAGGTGGCCCCAAGCCACTTTTCTTTTTTTATATACTTATAGATGCATCAGAGAACCTAATTTGTATCCATATTTGTATGGGTTATTTCTGGGCTCTCAGTTCTGTTTATGTTTTAAAAAAAAAATGTATTTTATTGATTTTTTACAGAGAGGAAGGAAGAGGGATAGAGAGTTAGAAACATAGATGAGAGAGAAACATCGATCAGCTGCTTTCTGCACACCTTACTGGGAATGTGCCCACAACCAAGGTTCATGCCCTTGACCAGAATCGAACCTGGGACCCTTCAGTCTGCAGGCTGATGCTTTATCCACTGAGCCAAACTGGTTAGGGCTGTCTGTGTATGTTTTTGTTGCAATATCATATTGTTTTGATTAGTATAGCTTTGTGGTATAGTTTGAAATCAGAGACTGATACCTCCAGCTTTGTTCTTTTTTCTTAAGATTGCTTTGGCTATTTGGGACTTTTTTGTGGTTTCATACAAATTTTAGGACAAGAAGTTTTTGTTTGGGCATATTAATAACTTTATCTTAATAAAATTTCAAGAGTAAAAGTTCCAGAAAAAGACTAGTTTCTCTCCTAAAGTCTGGGCCATGGTTAGATAAAAGGTATGTTCATTCTGAAGGGTGAA
>PVJC01039129.1:0-16442 GCA_004026665.1 Murina feae | reverse complement strand
TGGGGAAGAACATAGAAACTTAGGTAGAACTTTGATGTTTCATCTCCAACAATCATCTTAAACTAAATTGCCCTACAGAACTTTGTAATGCCAAGGAAAATGAATAAGAGTAAGCCTAAATTTCTTCAGCACAAATGACCCTTAACATTGCTTTTATTTATTAACTAGAGGCCTGGTGCACAAAAATTTGTACACTGGCGAGGGGGGGGGGGGAATCCCTCAGCCCAGCCGTGCCCTCTCAGTCTAGGACCCCTTGGGGGATGTCCACCTGCTGGTTTGGGCCCACTCCCTGGAGGATCAGGCCTAAGCTGGCAGTCAGACATCCCTCTGGCAGCCTGAGAGCCCTCAGGGGATGTCCACTTGCCAGCGAGGAGCAAGCTTAAGGTGCAGTCGAACATCCTTAGCGTGGCTGAGGAGGAGGGAGAGGCTCCCGCCATCACCACTGTGCTGGCAGCCATCAGCCTGGCATGTGGCTGAGCAGAGCTCCCCCTGTGGGAGTGCACTGACCACCAGGGGCAGCTCCTGCATTGAGCATCTGCCCCCTGGTGGTCAGTGTGTGTCATAGTGACCAGTCATTCCCAGTCGTTCTGCTGTTGGGGTCAATTTGCATATTATCCTTTTATTATATAGGATTACTAAATATTAGAGTTCCAGTGCACAAATTCGAGCACAGCTGGGGGTAGAGTCCTCGGGTGTTGGCTGGCAGGCCCCACCCCCTGGTGGAATGGACAATTTGCATATTAGCCTTTTATTATATAGAATATTTTTATTGATATCAGAGAGGAAAGGAGAGGGAGAGAGAAGCATCAATGATGAGAGAGAATCACTCATCGGCTGCCTCCTGTGCACCTCACACTGGGAATCAAGCCCACAACCCAGGCATGTGCCCTAACTGGGAATTGAACTGGTGATCTCTTGGTTCCTAGATCCACGACCAACCACTGAACCACACCGGTTGGGCCCTGTTAACCTTTTAATCACAGTCATCACCCATGGAAGAAAAGACTGTCATAGAACGTGCCTCGAAAGCTTTAATTCTCAAAGACAAGTTTAAAGAAAAAAATTCCCTAGCTCATAACTTACCTAATGTGTACTTCCCCTGACCCAGGAATGGAGTCAAGGTTTCTCTGTACATCTAGAAACTTGATCTGAAATTTAAAAAAAAAGGGGGGGGGGGCGTAGGGGAGGAAGAAAGAAGCCGTAGCCCAGTAGCTCAGTTGGTTAGAGCACTGTCCCAATATGCCAAGGTTGCAGTTCGATCCCCAGTCAGGGGCATGCAAGAATCAACCAATGGCCTGTCTGGTGGGGCTCAGTGGTTAGAGCACTGGCAGAGTACCAAAGGTTCATGAGTTCGATTCCTGATTCCTGGTCAAGGGCACATACTTAGGTTACAGGTTCGATTGCCAGCCCCAGTCAGGGAGTGTGCCGGAGGCAACCACTGGATGGTATCTCAATCTCTATCATCGACATTTTCCTCTCTCTCTACGCATCCCACCCTCCCTTCCATTCTCCCTAGTTACTAATGGAAAACACATCCTCAGGTGAGGATTAACAACAGCAACAATAACAAAAAATGAAGTATCTTGCCCACGGGTCAGCACACGGGCGGCAAGAGGCCCTGCGAGGACCGCAGTGGGTTTCACAGCTCTCAGCACCCGAGCTCCAGTTTAGTCTATGAGGCTTCTGAAACAAACATGAAATTAAAGGTGACTAGCCTGACATAACCACCTGCTCGTTGTGATGAAAGGAACCTGATTCATGCATGACCCAGGAAACAGGCTTCTGCGAATAAAATGACCAACTCTACCTGCTGTCATCTTCTTAGTCACAGAGGCAGGGCACCCACTCTCCCGGCGACCAGCTCCAGGGTCTCCCTGCCACACTACTCAATGACGTGACATGACCGCTCGCAGGATCCATCATCACCCTCATTCTCACCTGGTGAAGACTACTTCAACGTGACTCTGACTCACAAACCACTCACTGTAACTTATGAGTTTTAGGATATCTATGAAACTGATGGTTACAATGAAACTAAAGCATAGAAAGTAATGTGCTTCAAGAGGCACATACAACCACCCATAAACATAAAGGAAAACCAGATCAAGATGCCCTATCAGTAAGGTAATCCATTTTTAAAACCAGTCAACTCTGAAGTGACAGTTGAGCCAATACAACCATAATTTACAAATCTGATTAAATCTATTGGGTTCAATGTTCCAAATATGGATTGCATGTTTAAAGGCCCATCACCACAAAAATATTTACCATTGACACTTCCTCTTCTGCAAGAGTCTTAATTTTACTATTAGTGAACTGTGATACTGAAAACCAACTCAGGTAGAAGGTGACAGTAACACATGCTTCAGAAAACAGCCTGAGTCAACCTGAAAACCCGGCCCCTGCGCCCCGCCAGCGAGAAGACAACAGACAGAAGCGGAGTAAAGACACGACGCCCTAAATGCAGGGCTCCGAGCTCCTTCCCCCTTTGCATGCTCACTGGGAACATGCACATTTTGGTACAGAAAACACTACTCACATCAAAACAAACCCTGCTCTGCCAGTAGCAGCTAACCCACCCTGGGGCCAGGCGAGGAAGCAGCCTCCCTCCCTGACTCTAGATCACAACTCCCAGAACCGACCCATCAGCACAGGCTGTGGCACCGGCAGGGAGAGCTGGCCTAGACTCCGCGCCAGGGGAAAGCCTAGATTAAAGGTCCACAATGAACAACAGAAACTGAGGAAAAACAGACCCAGAGACAGAGAAGCACTAAACAGACCACACCTGAGAGGGAAGGCAGTGGAGAGAGAGGGGGAAGAGTCAGCCAAGGACGCATCTGCCTGCACAGAAGCGTTACCATTGGACACAGACACTGAAGGCATCTGCTGGGGACAGGGGTGGCCGGGAGAGGTCGATGGGGGGAAAGGAGACATATGTAATACTATGTGTAATACTTTAAACAATAATTTTTTTAAAGTCAATGTCAAAAAAAAAGGTACAGGACTGCATTCTGCTTTGTTTTTAAGTCAAACTGATCAAACTTTTTCTATCGTTGTGAACAGAGATGCTTACAGGTTATGCCATAATCCACCGATTTAGTCTAGGTCTCAGTTAGGTCAGAAGAGCTGAATCAGCATGTCAGGGCTTCGAACGAGGGATGACAGAAATGAATTTCCTTGGAAAACTAGGGACTGCCAGGCGGTCCTGGCTCAGCCATTTGCTTTTAAAGCTGAACAGGGTCAAGCTGAGATACTGGGGGAAATAAAATCTGACTTCAGAAAAAAAACGGAAATCAACTTCTTCCACTCACACATCTTCCCCACAGGGAGGAAAAAGGCTTTCTGATGAGTTTCCCATTCACCTACCCGTTCAAATTCTGAGAGAGAAAGAAAGAGAGAGATGCATTCAAGGCCCTGCCTGCGACTCAGTGGCTGAGTGCACCAATAGGTCACGGGTTGGCTTCCCCTGCAGGGCACATGCCTGGGCTGCGGGCTCCAGCCCGTGTGGGCGTGAGGAGGCAGCGCATCCATGTTACTCACTGAGGTTTCTGTCGCTCCCTCTCCCTTCCCCTCTCTCTCTAAAAATAAATAAAAACATGTTTTTAAAAAACAGGCAGGGAGAAAGAGAAAATAATAACCATCTCAATCCATACTATTCCTCACGTGGGGGGGTAGATCTGTCTTAAGGCTATTCCAAGATGGAAGTCATCTCTCCCTTAGACTTTAAGTTATATGAGAACACACCTAAAAAACACTCCCCAGGAAGCAGTAAAGTCCCACAATTTCAGCACTATGTACGACTGTGTCCACTGCCCGGACGGGCACAGCAGGGTCTGACTTTATTTCCTATCCGTTAGATGCCTTTCTAGATTAAAACACACACAGAATAGGAAATCTGGAAATGTTACCACCAAGCCCACTCAGTGGCAGGAAGACTACCTGGAGAACATCTGCAGTGTTTTCCTTCTTGCCTGCCAGGTCTCTGGGGCATTGATGCTGGTAGCTACCCCTCAAAACTCAAGGGCAGCTCAACACACAACCCTATCACCTGTGCTGTTTCAAACAAGAGAACAACTGTCCGGTCAGGCTCATTGCAACCAGAGCCGGACATCAGTGCCAGGAGGACGCCATCCCCGAGGCCCTCTGCCTTGGTCACATCCAACCTTTTCAATAAAGCTTTCCAAACGAATAACCAGAGTGCACCCCACACTGACCAACTCGCTAACAGTGTTAAAAAACAAAGATGGACTTGACCTACGAGGTGCAGGTCGGGTCCACTGCAACCGAGAAGCAGCGTGCTTCCCCTGGCGGCCGCGCGGGGCCTGGGAGGCCAGCACCGGGGAGGCGTGCCCAGGGGCTGTCACTCCGTCCGGAGAAGTGACCGAAGGAAGGTATGGGGGAGGGAAGGGGCCAAAGCACCCAGCGGAGCTGGATAGGGACGCGGACCCGGTGCGCGACCCCCACCCCTAGGAGGCTCACCCCAGGCCCGCACTTAGGCGCGTGGGGGAAAGGCCACTGGATCCCGGGCACCCAGAGCTGCTCGGGGACCCCGCGCGTTTCCACTTCAAAACACACCCCGAGTTTAGCACCGGAGCAGCAGCCCAGGAGCGAGGACGTTTCCCAGGACGACACCCGCGCGGTTCGCCGCAGCCCCGTTTCCAAGGAGAAGCGGGCGTGCACTTAAGTCCTCCAGGAAACTAGCGGCACCCACACAGCGACCCTCCAGCTCGGAAGCCCTCGGCCGGGAGGCCGGTTCGCTCGGGGCTCCGGGAGGCTCCGGTCCCGTCTGCGGGAGGGAGCGGAAACGCGTTCGAAGCCAGCCTCGCGGACACGGCCGGCCCCTCGCGCAGGGAGACCCGGCGGATTCCTTTGTCTGGCTGGGTATCTCGGGAGCCGCTTCCATTGGCCTCCAGAGCGGCCGCGAGGCAGGGGAGTGCCGGGCCGGGGTGCAAGGGTCCTCGGGGTGGAAGTCGCAGGTCCCGGCAGGTCCTATTCTTCCACCCGCCCCCCCTTTTTTTCAGAAAGCACCGGGCGGGGTGCGCCCACTTGCAGGCAGGTCCCAGGACTGCGGCAGGGGCCTCTCGGGGGCGCCGGCAGCGGGGGGAGGCCCCGGGCGGCACTAGCCGGGGCGCCGGGGCCGCGGGATGCTAACTCTCCGGGGCACGGCCACCCTCCCGCCGGCCGAGGCGCAGCCCGTCCGGACCGGGCACCGCCGGGGCCCCCGAGCTAGGAGTGTCCGGCCGGGCGGCCTCGGGTCCCGGGGACGCTCGGGGCGCGGCCGGGCACCCCACGCGGGCGGGCGCGCTCCCCGCCCCGTGGCGCCTGCTGTTCTCCCCGCGGACGGCAGGGCGCACACACAAAAAGAAAGTTGTCCGAGGGCTCTCCGCCCCCTCGGGCTCCCGGCCGCCCGGGGCGCTACTCACCGGGGTCGAAGTCGGGCACGGCCGCCTGGTACTGGGGTCCCACCCGCATGCCGCCGCCACCTGCGGGGAAGCAGAGCACGGGGTGAGCGGGGCGCGGGGCGGCGCGGGGCGGCGCGGGGCGCGGGGCGCTGCACCTACCGTGCTCCTCGTCGCTGGACGAGCCCGAGCTGCCTTCCTCCCAGGAGTTGCTGCTGCTGTTGCCATTGGGCGCCGCCGCCGCCAAACTTTTATTCTGCCCGTTATTGGGGGCGGCGGCGGCCGAGGCGGCCGAGGAGGCGGCGGCGGCGGCGGCGGCGGAGACTGCGGCGGCCGAGGCGGCGGAGGCGGGGGCGGCCGAGGCGGCGGCGCTGGCCGCGTTGTTCCTCCCTCTCCGCTTCCCTGACACCTCGGGGCCCTTCTCCACCATGGTCGGCATCGGCGGGGGCCGGGGCCGCGCGAGAGTGACGGGGATCCCGGCTCCTGAGGAGGGGGCGCCGGGACGGGACGGGGGGTGCGGCGGGCGCGGGGCCGGCAGGCGCGGCGGGGGCGGGGGCGGCCCAGGCGGGCGGAGCGCGGGGCCGCTTCAAGCCCCCAGCGCCGAACCGAGCGCAACTTTCGCTCTCATCGCCGCCCGCACTTCACTGGCTCCAACTACTCCGGGAGCCGCGGGCGGGAGGGGGCAGGGGCGGGGCCTGGCCGCGGGGGGAAGCTGCGCGCAGCCCAACCCGATGCGGGGCAGCCCCGCCCCCGCGCGCTCCCATTGGCTCTCGTGGCATTTGGACGGGGAGCGGCCTCCCGGTTGGCTCGGCGCGCGCGTCTATCCCGGGGACGGGGCGGGCGGAGGGGAGGGGCGCGGGCTTCCGTTGGTCAGGTTCGGTTGACGCGTATCGCCCGCTGTACGTGGTTTGAGGTTTGCAATCTCTCTGCGCCCCATGATCCCTCTCTCCCGGCACAGCGAGGAGTTAGCTGCCTCCCCGCCCCCTCCCGCCGCCGGGGTGCCCACCCTCCCCTGCGCGCACCCCCGGGGGCCTCGGCCCCCACCTCCCCCGAGGGGCCCCTCCGAGGGTCCCATCGGCTTCAAAAAGTAAAATACGGGCGACAAGAGAACAGAAATGGCATGGAAGGTCGGGACTACTTTCCCCCTCGCGCGGAGGAGTACATCTCGCAGTTTGAATGGGTCTATACAAAGAGGAAACTAATGGAAAGAAACTAACTGCGCCCCCACTTTCCCCCGGGGGTTCGGGGGTGCAGCGGGGCCTGGGGCGCCCTGGTGCAGAGGGCGGGGTTCCCAGGTGACAGTCTCCGGGGGGGACAGGCGGCGGTGCGGCGGCGCGGGGTGCGTCCTGCTGATGGGTGGGGGAGGTGGCGGTCCCCGTCATCGCCCGAGTTGCGGGGCCGGGCGGGAGGGTCCCCGCGGTCCCGACGCCGCCGAGAGCCCAGCGCAGGGCCCGACCTGTCCCGGGGGTGGGGGTGGAGGGGGCGCACTGGCAGCGATGGCGAGGGGACCTGAGGACCGGGCCGGGGGGCCGGGCCGGGACGGAGAAAGAGGAAGCAGCTATTTTCATCCCCAGCCCTTGCTAGGGGAGGGTCAACTTCCTCCCAGGCAGGAGCCACTTTTCCGGATCTGCTGCCGGCCCCGTGTCCCCCTCCCCCTCCCCCGGGCCCCGCAGAGGGCGAGCAGACCCCGCCCTGGTCACCCCTGCCCCGGAGGCCGACCCCCGGCGGCCCGGGCGACTGGAGGGCTGCACGGCCGGTGTCCGCCCCGCCCCCACCCACAGGCTGTTCGTCCATAATTAGCAAGCGAGAGAAGGTCTATAATTGAATTCTTTAAATGCAGCGACGGCTATTTTCCCTTTAAGTTACTTCAAACCTGAGCTTCATATGGGAACAGTGTACACCAGCTCAGGTTATAAATAGCTCCAGGGAGAAATCCGGAGTTTTATGGTTTTACAGCCCAAATAAACACTGTGAGTGTTCGCCTCTCTGCTTTTTGCAGCATGAACCATTATTATTAACGTCAGTAAAGTAGCCACGTTCGTTTCTGCTTAAATGGCTTTTGAGATAAAGGGCTGGGACTCTCCCCTCCCCCCTTCCCCAGGAGGACCTCTGGGCTGCCCTTCCAGGGGGAGCCCTCTCCCTGGAGAGCCCCAGGCAGTGCCGGGGTGAGTCCCTGGCACACTGGCTGCCAGCTGGCCTGGCCTCGGTGGGTGTAGACAGAAAAGCCGAGGGAGAGGAACCGAGGCGGCATTCCCCAGGGGCTGGGCTACCTGGCGCAGGGCTGTGACTTGTCTGGAAGAAATGGGGTTCAGAGCGTGATGCGCAGTAGGTGTCTGCGAGGTTCTAGCACTAAACTCTGAGAAGATTGGCCTGCAAGGGCACACAGGTAACCCTGAGTCATTGCGAGGGTAGGAAGTCACCAGCCCCACCCACCAGCTCCAAGCTTGGGGCTGCCCGGCGTCTGGATTAGACTGTGGGCGCATCACCGGGCTGTCCCACCATTCACATTTCTCAACCAATAGTTATGAACACCTAACAGACCCCGTATGAGTTTGTCTGATTCCCAAGGCCACTCGGATACTACATTGGCCTTGAACCTCTCAGCTTCCCCACCCATGAAACAGATAATAGTACATATTTCCTGGCCTGGAGGATCTCTACACTCACCTCCCAGCTCCTCATTCCTCCCACCCTAGAAAGCCCTCCAACCGCTCCTGCCCCGCCTACTGCTTGGGTGGGTGGGTGGGTGGGTGGGTGGGGGTGGTGTACACACAACCTTTCTGATTGCGAGTTCGTGATAAACTTCACACTGGCATAGTCAGCAGCTCCCCATGTTGTTCAGTGACACTCCCACACTCTGAGACTAAGATTTCACACCTTCTCCCCCTCCTCCTACCCCTCACAGCCCCTTCTGCCCTCACACCCAGCCCCAGACCTCACGTCCCTCTTCAGTGAGAAAAACTGAAGCCACCATAGTATCCCTCTCACCTTCCAGTCCCCAAACCGACACCTCTCCCTGCGGGGCTCCCCTCCCCTGAGCGTGATCTCAGACACACTCCCCTGCTGCCCTCCCCCTTGTGCTCTCCTGTCCCCTGGTCAGCATTTAAAAAAAAAGAAAAATGGGGAAAATTCTCTCTTGCTTCTACATGTCCTCCTGCCTCCTCCCATTTCTCTGCTCCCCCCACCCCCACAGAAAACGCCAAAGGTGTGTGTGCCCATGGAATACTATGCGGCAGTCAAAAAGGGTCTCTTCCCTTTGGGACAGCATGGAGGGCCCTGGAGAGTACCACGCTAAGTGACATAAGTCAGAGAAAGACAAGTATCACTCGGTCTCACTCATGTGGAATCTAAGTAACAAAATAAACTGACGAACGGGAAGTGGAACCAGAGATGTGGAAGCACGGGACAGAGTGCGGAATCTCGGAGGGAAGGCGGGGTGAATGGGAGGTGGTCAACCAAAGACCTTTTATACACATACGCACGGCCCATGGACACAGTGGAGTGGGGAGGCCGGGGCAGGGTGGGTGGAGGGGGTCGATGGGGGGAATGGGGGCCCTGTAACTTTCAACAATAAAGACTTACTTTTTAAATGCATCTGTACCTGCCTTCTCCACTCCCTACCTTCCCCGCCTCTCCTCACCCCACTCTCAACTCCTGTGAGGTCACCCACACCCTCCCTGCTGCCCAGTCCAGCTGGGCCCACGTTCCTCCCAGAAACCCCCTCGCTGCTCCCACCGCACAGAGCACCCCCTCCTTCCACCCTGGGATTGTTGGGGTTCCTCCTGGAGCCCCTGCCCTGTGCCTAGCACGCGTTTACCACTTGCTGAGAAATGAATGATGGGAAGGTAATGTCAGGCTGTCATTAGGAGAGCAGGGAGGGCAGGGCTGACCTGAAGGTCAAATAATAGGGGGCGGGGCCTAGAGGAAGCCCCTCCTCCAGGACCAGGTGGTTGGCCCGGCCTGCCCCATCCCAGCACGTGCCCCAGGCCTGGCCAATCAGCGCGCCCCAGGCCTCCGGCGGCAGCGATTGGCTCAGACATGGGCATGTGACCTATCCAGACCAATAAAAGCCCCTTCGGGCCCTTTTTCTGGAGCTTTCTGGACCGTGGACCCCCGGGCCGGCGAGAGTTGAGAGCCTCGGGGACAGGGCCGCGGCAGGAGGCAGGAGGGGGAGCCCCGAGTTTATATTACAGCCCAGGGAGTCCGGGATGATACGAATAGTGCGCCATCCAGCCGGTGCAGGACGAGGGAGGGCGGCGCGGGCGAAGCTCTCAGCCCTTGCAGTCCGCCGAGGATCCCGCCACAGGAACAGCCATGTCCGGCCTCCACGCCCGAGTCTAGGGCACTGAGGCCCCTGACCAGCAGCGGGCCAGTGCGGGGGGCAGGTCTCAGCCCAGAGGGTGCAGCCGGCTCCGGACACACCCAGAGGCGGGGAGCAGGGGGGAATGTGCGGAATGCGCCTTGCACACGGAGTCCATAGTGATTCCTTATGCAGTGTGTTCAGCCATGTTTAGTCTTATTTTTTATTTGACTGATATTTTTCTTTTGGGGTTGAGAGAAGCATCGATCGGTTGCTCTACATGTGTGGGCATCCCTGGTTGATTTTGGTTTGTGCCCTGACGGGAGATCCAGCCCACAACCTTGGTAGAGCAGGACGATGCTCTGGCCAGCTGAGCTACCTGGCCAGGAAATTGCTAATCCTCACCAGAGGCTATGTTGCCATTGCTTTTTAAAGAGCGCAAGGGTGGAAGCTGTGGGAGAGGGGGGAAGGGCGAGAGAGAGAAACATCCATGGGAGAGAGAGATCCACTGGTTGTCTCCGCACATGCCCCCCTGGAGCCAGGGATCAAACCTGAAACCCAGGTGTGTGCCCTCAACCAGGAATCCAACCCTTGACCCTTTGGTGTGAGGGCTGGTGCTTCTAACCACTTAGAAACACTGGCCGGGGCGGATTGTTTAGTGTTAGTATTGTTACATGGCTTCCTAGAAGAATCTTCTAAGCAAGGAGCAACTTCCCCACGGCTGGAGCCAGACCAAGAGTGGTAGTCTGGGCTGGGGGTACCAGGAACCCAGCCCCGAAGCCAGTCTTGGAAGTTTCAAACCCCCAAAACACAATTCAGAAATAGAGACTTTGCGCAGGAATTTTTGCCACCCCAGGAGTTCTTTTTTAAAAAATATATTGTCATTAATTTCAGAGAGGAAGGGAGAGGGAGAGAGAGAGAGAAACGCAATGATGAGAGAGAATCATGGATCAGCGCAGCCCCACACGGGGGATGGAGCCCATAACCCAGGCGTGTGTCCTGACCGGGAATCGAACCGTGACCTCCTGGTTAATAGGTCGAGGCTCAACCACTGAGCCACGCCAGCCAGGGATCCCCAGGAGTTCTTAACCTGAAGTCTGTGGACAGAATTTGGAGGGACCATGGACCTGGGAGGTTAATTACAGCTTCATTCAAATGAACCTGTAACCGGAACCCAGCATTTTCTTCCACTGTAAATGTACACCCTATCAGCAATGGCTGCTACATGGTCACCCACACAAGGCATGATACTGTCTCATCACATCACAGTTGTTGGAGGGATCACAGAGCAGTGCACACGCATCTCCAAATCACAGGAGGCATTAGACCCACGGCCAGATCGTGTTACTTAAGGTGTTAACAAATAACTCAAAATAGACCATAACCCAAGCATAAGAGCTAAAAACTCTTAGGAGAAAACACAGGGGGAACCTCCATGACCTTGAGTTAGGCACAGGCTTCTTAAACAATCCTAAAGCATAAGGAACAAAAGCTATATACAGGTAAGTTGGACTTCATCAAAATTAAAATCTTTTGTGTTTTCAAATGACACCATCCAGAAAGTAAAAGCAGCCCTGGTCAGTGTCACTTAGTGGTTAGATCGTCACCCCACTCTCTCAAAGTTTCCATTCCCAGTCAAGGGTTTCAGGTTTGATCCCCTGTCCCCAGGTAGGAGGCAACCGATGTCTCTCTCTCTCTCTCTCTCTCTCTCTCTCTCTCTCTCTCTCTCTTTCTCTTTCTCCCTCCCTCCCTCCTTTCCTCCCTGCCTTCCTCTCTCTAAAAATCAACAGAAAAAATATCCTTGAGTGAGGATTAACGACAACGGGCAACAATATTGGGGAATGGTGCCTAGTAAGGGACTTTTTCCAGAGCATATAAAGACCTCACTACTCAGTAAGAAGAAGATGACTAACCCAGTTTTAAAATGGATAAAGTATCTGAAAAGACATTTTTCCAGAAAAGACATACAAATGGCCAGTAAGCCCGGGAAAAGATGCTCATCGGGGAAACGAAGTCAAAAGTACGAGCCCCGCTGCAGAGGCCTGAGCGTGGGAGGGGCCGTGGGGGACGGGGCCGCACGCCTGCTGCTGGGACTGGAAAGGGTGCCGCTGCTGTGGGACGCTCTCACGCTCCTCCAAGAGTTAAGCATGGAGCTATCGCCCTGGCCGGGTAGTCAACTGGTTAGAGCATCCTCCTGATTCTTCAAGGTTGCAATTCCATCCCTGGTCAGGGCACATACAAGAAAAACAACAAGGAACGCATAAATAAGCTGAACAAAAAATTGATGTTTCTGTCTTTCCCTAAAATCAATTTAAAAATAAACAAGCCCTGGCCAGTGTTTCTCAGTGGTTAGAGTGTCCCTTGGCCTGGCCACTGAAGGGTCTTGGGTTCGATTCCCAGTCAAGGGTAGGTACCTGTGTTTCAGGGTCAATCCCCGGCCCTGATCTGAGTGCGTGTTGGGGGCAACAATCAACGTGTCTCTCACATCAGTGTTTCTCTCTCCTCCTCCCTCCCTCCCTTCCACACTCCCTAAAAATAAATGGAAAAAATATCCTCGGGCGAGGATTAACTAAAATATAAATAATAAATAAATAAAGCATGGAGCTCTCATATGACCCAACCATTCCACCCTTAGACACATAACCAAAAGAACTGAAAACACGTCCACACAAAAACTTGCATATATGTTCTCAGCTGTGTGATTCACAATAACCAAAAAGTAGAAACAACTTAATGTCCTTCAACTGATGAACGGGTGAACAAAATGTACTCTCTGAAAAACAAACATAAAAACAAAACCAAGCCGGCCAGTGTGGCCCAGTGGTTGAGTGTCCACCTAGGAACCAGGAGATCACGATTCAATTCACAATTCATGCCCGTGTGGGACTTGCAGGAGGCAGCTGATCAGTGATTCTCTCTCATCATTGGTGTTTTAATCTCTCTCTTTCCCTCTCCCTCTCTCAAATCAATAAAAATATATATTAAAAAAATAAAGACGAAAAGCAAAAAATAAAATTAAAAGTAAAAGGTAGTCTCCAGTGGAATATTATTCAGCCATAAAAAGGAATGAAATACTGTCACATGCTACAACATGGAGGAGTCTTTTTTTGTTTCAACTTAAGCAATTTATTTATTTATTTATTTATAAATAAATATGAGAGAGGGAGAGAGGGAAACATCGATTTGTTGTTCCGCTTATTTATTCATTCATTGGTTAATTTTTAAATATATACTTTAAAAATATTTTACTTATTGATTTTTTTTTAGAGAGGGAGAGCAAGAGAAACATTGATTTGTTGTTCCATTCATTGGTATATGCCCTGACTGGTGATCGAACTCGAAACTTTGGTGTATGGGGATGAGCCTGTAATTAACTCACCTACCAAGGCCCTATTTTATTTTATTTTATTTTATTTTATTTTATTTTATTTTATTTTTAAATATATTTTATTGCCTTTTTTACAGAGAGGGAGAGGGATAGAGAGTTAGAAACACCGATGAGAGAGAAACATTGATCAGCTGCCTCTTGCACACCTCCTCCTGGGGATGTGCCCTCAACCAAGGCACATGCCCTTGACCGGACTCAAACCCGGGACCCTTCAGTCCGCAGGCCGACGCTGTATCCATGGAACCACGCCGGTCAGGGCGCTATTCTATTTTTTTTAATTTAATTTATTGGGGTGACATGAATGAATCTTGAAAAAGTTATGTTAAATGAAAGAAGCCACTCACAAAAGACTTCGTGTTCCATCATCTCATTTATATGAAACGTCTGGAATGGACACATGTGCTGAGGCAGGAAGTCGGCTGTTGGTGGCCAGGGGCCAGGAGAGGGGGGGGCTAGGCGATGGCTGCTGGCACGCGAGGGCTTCGTCACCTGGAACCGATTGTGGGGAGGGGTGCACCAAACCCACTGACTTACACAGTCTGAACAGGCTCACCTCACCGATGGGACGCGGAGGCCCAGCTGGGGTCTGTCATCAGGGTCGGATGGGGGGAGCCTCTGGTTCAGGCCATTTTCTGCCCTCTTTGTCTTTTGTTTGTTGTTTGTTTGTTTTGTTCTTAAACTATATTTTCATTGATTTCAGAGAGAAAGGGAGAGGGGGAGAGAGAGAGAAGTATCCGTGGTGAGAAAATCACGGACCAGCTGCACGCCCCACACTGGGGCTGGAGCCCACAACCCTGGGCCTGTGCCCTGACCGGGAATCAAACCGTGACCTCCTGGTTCCTAGGTCGACGCTGGCAGTTCCCCCATTTTTATCTAAATACCTTCAAGAACGTTTTACTTTTTATCTGAGAAGCCTCCCCAGCAGGATTGGGGAGCTGGCCGCAGGCCTGGGGTAACTAGGCTCGCCAGGCGACTCCCTCGGGGGCCCCAGCCCTGAGAGGTGGCGGAGGGAGGTCTCCGGGCTGAAGACCAGCGGTCCTCCAGCTCTGAGTCTGGCTCAAGTCTCCCTTGTGTGGGGGACTTTTTTCCTTCCTGTCGTTGCTCAGAGCGTGCTGCTCCCAGCAGGCCATGGGCTGGAACTGTGCCCACTCATCCGTCTGCCCGTCTCAGCTCACAGCTCACCTCCTCCAGGGAGCCCCTCTGACTTCCCAGCCCAGGTCCCCTGATCTCCTTCTGGCATCAGTCACAGCTGGGAGGACCTGGTGGGCTGCCTTTTCCTCCCGCTGGGAAATGGGCTCCACGAGGCCCCGTGTGTGACCAGGTGTGTTTGGGGTCCCGGGCCAGCAGGGGCCTTGCTCACGGCTGCAGACTTGGTACTAGGGTCACGCTGACCTGTCAACATTCAGTCCGGGCACCGGCCACCCAGAGGTGCCAGCCTCATCAGGGAGGGCAGCCCAGCACAGCGCCCCCTGGGCGTCCCTGTCCCCGTCCCCAGCCAGGCTCCATCCCCTCTCCATAGACAGCTCCTTAGAAGGTGGGCTGGATCTCCTCGTTTGGGCTCAGAGGAGAAAATGCACAGCCCCCAGGCCACCTCCCTCCTTGGCCTCCACTCTGCCTCACCTCCTGGTCCCCTCTCACTCATTCTCTCACTCATTCGGATGGCATGGCCCCAGGGGCCTCCCCCACTTCGGGCCAGGGCCTCCAGGCCACACCCCCGCTTATCTCAGTGACAGTTGGGACTCCCTTTGTTCTCATCTTTGCCCTCACAAGTCTCCACCCTGGCCTGCTCAGAGCCTGTCTGGGTCAGTCCTGTGCCGTCCCTCCCGCCCCCCCACCCTGACTGGAGGAGAGAAGTCTGGGTCCTCCTTGCAGTGAGGGGGGGGGGAGGGTCTGGGGAAGGCACCGTGGCCACTGGCGTGGGAAGGACCATGGCCCATGCGGGAACCCCTGCAGCCCAGGCCTTCGGCCTCCACCGTCCCAGCAGCCTCCCTCTCCCAGGGACCTGCCTCCCTCCAGCCCTCGCATCTGACTTGCCGCATCTGCCCCAATGGACTAGCTCACCGTGGGACTCAGGGGGACTTGGGGTTCTGGCTGGGTGGACCCCGAGGGCGGCATCCTTCTAGGTGTGTGTGGGGGGGGGCTCTCAGTGCCCAACATTAGCAACCGGAGGGTGGTGGGATCGCAGAGCTGGGCCGGGGCTCCCAGCCGGGTGTGCCTCGCTGCCTACCCCTCCTAGGAGGCTGGGCTCGTCCCACAGGGCGACTTCCAAGTCACAGAAACTCTCAGAAGGACAGGAAAGATGGGGGAGCCCACTCATGGACCTTTGGTCCTGCCCGGAGCCCCGCAAGTGAAAACACAGGGACGGAGATGCCAGAAGGACCCACAGACGGACAGACAGCCACAGTCCCGGAGCCGAGAAGCAGATGCTGAGTGGCCCCCGCCCCGCACTCACCACCCCTGCCCCTTGGCCTGGGACTTCGGGTGCATTTCGTCCTCATGACAATCTCAGGGGGCTCTGCCACTCCAGGCTCAGAGCTGTGAGGGACCACCAGGAGGGGAGTGAGCTGTAAGCGGGGGACCTGGAGGACGCCCTGCGAGGTGACCGGGAGGAGCCCAAAGGTCATTTGCAGGACACGTGCTGGCCAGGCCTCCATAGCAAGAGGTCAATGGACGCTGATGGGCCCGGGGTGGGAGGGACAGCAGCAACTAGACAGTCCACACGGCGGCCAGCCCTGTGCACTTCTGTGCTGCCACTGACCTGGGCATCTCTAAAGGGTAAAACGGTCAACTGTACATCATGTGTGTTTACGCACACACACACACACACACACACACACAAAGCTGAGGGACCCATCCCTCAGATCCAACATCAGGGCCCACCTACAGGACCAGAGGGGCCAGCGAAGGAGCTGCGGGTGACCCTGTGTCTAGACGCAGCCCCACCCCCTGCACTCGTCCTTCCTGTGGTCTGCAAGGCCACACGCAGGCAGACCCTCAGACCTGCTGTGTCATCTTGCCTTCTCCGTGTCACCACTAGCTCTACCCCGTGGCCTCCTGCTGGTCCTCGAACAGACCAAGCCCAGACCTCAGGGCCTTGGCACCCGCTGCTCTGGATGCCAGGAATGCGCTTCCCCAGGAATCCCCGGTCTCACCACTCACTGCCTCCAGGTCCTGACTCAGCTCTCACCATTCAGGAGCCTCCCTCCCCACTGTCCTCGCACGCCATCAGCCAGCCGTGTGCCCCTCACTCACTGCTGTGTGCCTCTTACTCACTGCTGTGTGCCTCTTATTCACTGCTGTGTGCCCCTCACTGCTGTGTGTCCCTCTCTCACTGCTGTGTGCCTCTTATTCACTG
>PVJC01039128.1:0-16374 GCA_004026665.1 Murina feae | reverse complement strand
CAAAAGTGTGCTCACAAGTGAGTTGGCTAGTCCTGGGAGGGATAGTCCCTCCTGAGTCAGCAAGACCTCAACATACAAATACAAAAGTAAAAATGAAAACACATGCTTCATACATGTATATCAACTGTACTTCCTACAGTTTTGGAAGCCAGAGGAAGGGCTAGAGGATATAGGTCCATGTATGCTGAAGGAGGCAGGGAGAGGGGGCTTGATAGTGACTCTTCATTGTGTAAAAGGGTTAATGGCAGAGGAAAAACATTACTTTTTTGTTCTACTTATTTTTTTTGTAAGTGTACAATTCAGTAGTTTGAAGTATATTTACAATTAGTGACCTATCACCACTATCTAATTCAAAAATATTTTCATCATCCCAAATAAGATGATGTACCCATAAACAGTCATTCCCAACTCTTCCTTACCCCAGCTCCTGGCAACACTAATCTACTTTCTGTCTTGATGGATTTGCCTATCCTCTACACTTTATGTAAATGAAATCACATATTATACGGTGTTTGGATCTGACTTCATTCACTTAGCATAATGTTTTCAAGGTCTATCCATGTTGTAGTATGTATCAGTACTTCATTCCTTTTTATGACCTCACTGGAGACCCAATGCACGGATTCATGCATAGGTGGGATGTCTCAGCCTGGCCTGCGCCCTCTTGCAATCTGGGACCCCTTGGCCTACAGGGATTGGGCCGAAACTGGCAGTCCAACATTCCCCCGCGAATTGTAGCAATGCCAAAGTAGCAGGTGGCTGGGGAGGAGTCCCAGCTGGATCCAGGTGCAGCTCTGTGGCCACTCATCCCTGGCCCCACTGAACCTGCAGCTGCTGCTGTTGGTGCTGACACTCAGTAGCACTGCTGCAGAGGCGGGACAGGCTCCCAACGCCACAGCTGCACTCACCAGCCTTGAGCCTGGCTTCTGGCTGAGCTGCACACCCCCTGTGGGAGCACACTGACCACGAGGGGGCAGCTTCTGAATTGAGCATCTGCCCCCCTGGTGGTCAGTGTGCATCCTAGCGACCGGTCATTCCACCGTTTGGTCAATTTGCATATTAGCCTTTTATTATATAGGATATTCCATTGCATGGATATACCACATTCTATTGGCCCATTAATCAGTTCAGTTGATGGGCACAGGGTGTTTCTACTCTTTGTCTCTTATGAATAATGTTGCTATGAACATTTGTGTACAAGTTTTTATATGGGTGTATATTTACATGTCTCTTGAATATATAACCAGGAGTAGAATTGTTGGAACATACACTAACTATATAAAACTACCAAACTATTTTCCAAATTGGCTACACCAGCAATGTATAAGACTTCCAATTTCTCCACATCCTTGCAGGCATTTATTACTGTCCATCTTTTTTATAATAGCCACTCTAATGGGTGTTTCATTGTGGTTCTGATTTGCATTTTCCTAATAACTAATTATATTAACCATCTTTTGTGTGAAAGCTCAATTTTTTATGCTTTTTTCTTAATACACAAAGAATGTATGTAACTGGGGACAAATAAAAAAATCAATAAAAATCATCATTATTTTTACAACCCAGAAATAATTACTAATTTACTAATAATACTTTTATATAGTCTTTCAGATTTTTTCTCAGAAATAACGTAAAAATCATACCATATGTACTAATTTCTAACTTCCCCTTTTTCATTTAAGATATATTGATATATTGTGAACATCTTTTCATGTTAATACTTATTTTCTATAATATATTTTAATGGCTACATATTTTTTCTCTGAATGCATTTGCCAGGATCCGTTTACCCAATCCAATCACTATCTTAGAGAGTCTAGATTGTTTCAAATTTTGTGCTAAGATAATTTGGCAAACAACATCTTTGTAGTCAAATCTTTGTGCAAATAGTTGTTCATCTTTTAGTATAAATTTTCTGAAGTGGAATTTCTGAGTCAAGCAGTATGCAAAATAGCAATGCCAAGTTGTGCATTATCACTTGCCAAACTCTATGCTTTCTTGAGTCCCACTTTCTAATTCCACTGCAAACTTGAGACTGAGGATGTGGCTGGCTCGGTTGGTTAAAGAACAGAAATAGCAAAGCCAAGGCTGTGGGTTCACTCTCTGACTGATAAGCCTTGGACTCCTTTGCAGCCAATTTACTAATGTCCATCACTGAGTGTGAGTCAACAGAAAGGGGGAAAGTGGTCAGTCATCTTGGCGCATTATCTGCAGGTGTCACTCACATCACTTCCTAGGGGCGGCCTGCCCTGACAACCCGCTAAGACAGACCAGTGCTGGTGGTTGACAAGGTCTTTATCAACCTTGGCCATGAGCCAGAAGCTCTCCAAGGGCAGGCATCATGTCTACCCTACTCAACCTGGTGTCCCCAGTACCTGTATAGCACCAGAAAAATTTGTGTGTGCCTAATAAAGAATAAATTAATATTGCTGAAAGGAAAAAGCCAAAGGAAGCTTTAGTATTATCGGGCTGTACACAAAAGGAGGCACAGCTCTTGCTGATGACTGCAAATAGAGATAATATAATGGCCAAGCATGTCAGCTGTCTGCCTGCTGAGAAAGGAGGGAACTAACACAACGAAGTGTGTGCTGTGTGCTTTGCATACGTGATTGCATTCAGCCCTCACCACCATAACACTTATAGAGCAGCCGGTCTTATTCCCCATTTTAGAGATGAGAACACTGAGAGCAGAGAAAGTATATTGCTTTCCCAAGCTATCCCACCCATAAAAAGAAAAGTCAGTATCCCACACCAGAGCTGTCTGCCTACAGAGCACCTCCTTTCCTGGTGACATGCTCACATTCCATTTATTCCAGAAATCTGACAACCAAATCTAACCCCGTGTGGTCCGAGCAAAACTTTAAAGCTTTTTACATGGCTGGCTCTGAGTGTGATATGACATTGTCCCAAAATAACATCAGGTATCATTATATCACCATAGAGTTGCCCATGCAGAAACGGCCTGATCAGTCTCAAAAGGCCTTGACCTTGGGGGCCAGTTCTACTTATGCTCCTGTCAAAGGAGCATTTACTTAGGACGTGGGTCACGGTGACTCCCAGTGCTAATGGCATAAGTAATGTGAGGCTGCGCGGCCTCCTCAGTAGCCTTCAGGAAAGCTGTATACCTGCCATCTAATTCTGAGAGCTGGTTCCCTTCTTGTAGATTTGTGACTCTCTCGGGCCCTGTAGGCACATTTAAACAATGTCAGGAGATTAACCACTCAGCCAAAGAGACATTTTTAATGTCACCATCATAGCATTGACGTGTTCTACTTCAAACATCCTGCTGGCATAAGTTCATGCTGGGCTGCCATGTACATCAAAAATAGTCTTTCTCACACTTCTGTGGTGTCTGCCAGGGGATGTCACTTCCAGGATGCTTCTCACTGAAAGACCACTGAGTAAGTGCCAGCCCAGCAGAGCCAGGCCAAACTGATCCACAGTGGAATCGGGTAGGTATCTTTCTCCCTTTAAATGAAGATTAATTGTTCCTGCATAACCACAAACCAAAGAGTGAACTTGGCCAAGATGCTGTCAGGCCTGAGGTAGGCCATCACTGCCCATCCCTAAGAGGATCATGAGGTCTCGATGGCTTTCTCTTTGAGTTCCAGGGTCTTAAAGCCACAATTACATTTTTAAATTTGGGGGGTATATACACTAAGCTACTTTATTGACAGGTTTTCAAGGAGATAGGGGTTGGAGATAGGGGTTGGTAAGACCATCTTCTTCAATTTCGCCAGGCTTGTCAAAGACTAATCTGAGGCCAGAATTAGGGCTGGATGCAACTGGATCGGACCAAAAGGGGAAGCTGCAGAGAACTGCCAAATACCACTCCCTGATATTATAAGTGCTTAGTAATTTTGACTACCTTGGGATCTTAAAATGCTGGGTCCCTTTGTCAAGAGCAGAAAGGGAAAGGGAAGGGGGGCTTAATTGAGAAGTTTAAGAAAAGCATGGTTTTTAATGAATTGATTTTATGTTGCCTCTAGTCCGTTCAATAGCATACATTTCTATGAGTCATTGCTCACAAGCACTCATAGATAACAATTACAGTGATGACAACATAAATCTTCCCGATACAGGCAAGGGAGTAATAAGCTGTGGAAAGAGTATGGAACAGATGATGAACTCTTCAGGGCACTTGTAATTATGAGAAAAGAAATTATTCTTATTTGTCTTAAGGATTTAGAGATACACAGTTAGCCACCATCTTTGGCATCCAAACTTTTTTATTATTTATCCCAACTGTAAAAATTGTTAAACACACATTCCCAATATGTTACATATTATGTGCATGTCCTATTATACTGATCTGTTACGTACAGACCTCTTACTCTTTGAGACAGCATGGTGGGACCTGGAGAGGATTATGCTAAGCAAAATAAGCCAGTAAAAGAAAGACAAGTATCACATGATCTCACTTATATGTGGCTACTTACATTACGTCTCAGTTTCCTCGTTTTGACATTGAAATAATTCTAGTGTTTGTCTCATATCACTCTTAAGAGGTTTACGTGAGATAATACCAGTAAAGTGCTTAGTGCCTGACAATCAGTGTTAGCTACTGTCATGAGCAGGGGTTCGTTAAGTCAGGAGGCCTAAATCAGGCCAGCACACAGCAAGCTTCCCCCCTCCCAAAGTGATGGGGACCTGCAGGAAGAAGGACCTCACATAATGATTTTTCCTACCATAAAATATACCTGGGTGCGGCGAGTATTTTGAAATATTTGATGAAGTGTAGTGAAGGCTTTTCAGAGCAAGATGGGGACAAGCTTTAAGAGGCAAATGCTTATTTTGAATTCCTGGCCAGACTGCAAAGAGATGAGGTGAACTCTGTCCCCGGACTTCAGCATTGAGAGGCAATGGTGATCATGACAAGGGAAAATTGACCAGGAAAAATTTAACCTTGAAAGCAAAGCCCAAATCAATGGCTATTAAGCTTTGGGGATCATAAATCCCTCAGAGAATCTGACAGCTCTGTGTGCTCTTCTACCCAGAAAAACCTCACACATACACATGAAACTCCACACAGAATTATAGGCTCGTCCTGAACTCCTGAAGCCCATTGCTGAAGCAAAGGCCCCAGATTAAAATTTTCTCACAATAGGAAAAAAAAGGCTGGGGACCTACAGAGTTTCAGTCAGAAAAGATTTGGAAGCACATGCATCCTGCTGAAGCACTGAGCCAGCCAGCGGGTTCCTGGGAAACCCTCAGGACAACGGCCTGGTCCTGCCACGTGGCTTGCATCCAATAGGGGCCCCCACTGTGGACAGAGTCATGTGGGCGCCCAAACCCACAGTGTAGCAGACTCTGAGGACCAAGGCGGGCAGTGCGGTATAGAGGGAGGAGGGGACAACAGGAAAAGCAAGACGTAGCAACCCTCCCCCTTGGAGAAGAAAGCTGCCCTGTGACATGATGGGACAGAGCAAACCTGAGCCGAGGCAGTGGCAGAGCTCACAGGCTCCTTTCCCGGCTCTGCCACTGTTGCTGCTCTGCACATATGTGGGGTTTCCAGGACTCCCCCAGCATCTATCCTCTCTCCCACCCTACTTCCTAGGTAGGTCTCAAATCCATCTAATTCCTGCCTCAGCCCTTGTCACTCACTACCATGGCTCCCCCAGGCTCCTCTGTCATTTATGCTCCACCCTGCCTGCAGCCAGAGAGCTCTTCCTCAGTGGGAATCTAGTTGTGCCCTCAGAATGACATGCCGCTTCCTGAATACATCTGGGATGGCCTTGTCCCTGCCCACCTTCAGCCTCTTCTCTTGCCCAGTCATAGCATCCATGCCTGGGACCCTGTCCAGCCTCTGCTCCACCCCAGCAGGATCTTAGCCATGCCCACCCCCTGCCTGGCTAGCTCCCAGGCATCCTTCAGGTCTCTGGGGGATGACTCTTAGCACCTGGTTTAGAAAGTCTTTTCTACCATCTCCTCCACCCCCAATATCTCTTACCATGACCCCAAACTTCAACCAGCAGAACTATTGTCCTTGCTGTCCCCTCAAGGCATGCTCTCCCAGGTCAAGGCCACCTCCTCCTCAGCCTGCGCACCTTTGAGAGGCCCTCGCTGGGTTCCTGGGCCCACATGCCCTCAGCCTCCACATCTCTCCCAGCAGAGGTCTGGCCTCACCCACTTCATGGTCTTTCCAGGCTGGTCTCTGCCTTGGTGGCCTGCCTTGTGCAGCATTGGGTTCTAGCGAGGAAGAATGGGTTAACAACATGTCACTCGCACTTCAAACAGTGCCCGGAAAACAGTAAGCACAAGAGTTAGTCATTATTATTGTTGCCGATGTGATCATCACTCTCATCATTATTATCATTTACAGCTATGTTCTCAGTGCCTGACACACGGTAGCACTCAATCAGTTTTCGTTAAAAGAGCGAATGGAAGATAAAACTCTCTAAGTGTGTCATTGCAGTCATCTCCATTGCTTTTTATTTTAGTTTAAATGCTTTTTAAGAGTCACTTTGTTCTCCTCAAAATATCTCAGGGATAAGGATTCTGGACCTGGCAAACCTTGAAACTGAAATCTATAACAGCCCAACCCAAGTTACACAAACAGCTGCCAGCTGAGTCTGGGGACAGAACACGGTGAATCAGGTCCTGGCTGTACCCCCACCCCACCCGGGGACTAACTTTCCAGCACAGTTTGGAGGGGGCCACTCCCAGAACTCCTCCTTTCCTGATGCTTTCTCTAGCTGGGCTGCTGTGGAGACGGCAGGGGGAGAGGTGGAGCACATACAATCCGATTGAGATTTCATTAGCTTGCATTCACTTGTGTCACTTAATTATTGCAGTCTCGGCCTGCTCTGATAAATGTGTTTTTCTAACCCGCAGCCTCTGGACTATCATTCTAACCATATCTATTATGACTGAATGGCTTCTTGGGAACAGAGCGACCTTCTTTGAATTGCAGGCTAAGCAGGGCATACTAAAGAGCTTCCAGTCCTCCAGAAGGGGGCGCTGAGCAGGCCGGTCCTCTGTGCTCTGGTGTCCAAGCCTGCCATTTCTATTAGACACCTGCCCAAACAATGGGCCTGGTTTGTCTACACAGGCGGGCGCCAGGCTGCAGCCAAGTTAAACAACGGCCTCCAGGAAAAGGCACGGGCTTGCTAATGCCTTTAAATATTGAGGCAACTCAAAAAGCGCATCCATCTGCTTCTGTTGCCTTCTTCAGGGGAGCGTGAGGGCACTGAGACATCAAGCAACAAGCAGCCCCATCCCAGGGGACGCTTTAGGTCCTAGATCTTCCCGGCCCACATTCCTGTTCGGAGTGAATCCAACACCTGCGCAGGGTTTTACTACCCTCTGCTCTACGCTCTGAGTTAAAGTTTTTCTTTGCTCTCTTGTCCTTCAAAAGAGAGGGCACCGGGCAGCACAGGCCGCTGTTTAATTGCAAACTCCACAAACACAGCAGCTGTTGTCTGTCTGTACTGATATTTGCATATCTTTTGTCTTTACAGACACTTAAAAGAATGTGCAGTGAGCAGAGCACTGTATGCTTTTGGGGAAACAGATTTACCTTCTTAATTATGTTTTCACTTGCTCTCGGATTGAAATGTGTTTGCCTTGTCTGAGCTGGGGTAGAGAGAGATGTTTGGAGTGAGTCCTCCGGAAGGGAAAGAGAATCTGACCCGAATCGTCTGCTGCGGAGACTCTGGTGGTCTTTGAGGACTTGCCTCGGAGATCTGAGAGCTACCGGAAGTCCCCCCTCCCTCACTCTTATGAACGGTGATGTGGAGGGTGGCAAAGACTCATCAGTCACTCATCAGTTTCAGGAAGAGTCACTGTCGCTCACGGAGGACAGGTGTCTCTCTGAACTCACGCATCGGAATGATGAGTTCGGAGGCAGAGAAACGGAGAGCTGGGACGTGGTCTGCATGGTAGGCCAAGGACAGGGGCTCCTTGGCACCGTCTCTGGTCAGGATTCCCTTGTGGAGGTGGGAGCTGTATCAACAATCCTGAGTCTTAACTCCACCAGCTAAGTTTTAAAATTCTGCTCTAAATAAGCAACAGACGCTGAGATTGGTAGTGGCTTAACAAGCTCTCCCCCGGCAGGTGCTGGAAAAGAGGAAAACTGGCTCAAAGGCAGCCATGGCCACAAGTCCAACAGTCCTCATGCGGTAGACCAGACTCGTGCGGTAGATCAGGGAGGTGTGCTGCGTGCTCCCTGCAGACGCCCTCACGGAAGCCTTTTGCACAGTCGTGATTCCCACTCGCTCTTTCCAATCTGCTGGCTGATTTAGAAGATCTAGCAGGTAGAGACAGTAAAGAAGGTGCTTCTGTGCAAAACTCACCATGGAAACACGAGGTGAGGATTTACGAGAGCAAGGAATAAACTTCCATTGTGTTAAACCACTAGCTCTTTGGGGGCTTGTAACAGCAGCTAGCATTACCTTAACAATTGCATCTTAATAATTATGAGGTGACAGTGGCTATAGTTTCCTTCACCCTTCCAATGACCCATATCTTGACCCTACAAGAACACCTTCTTAGTAAACAGAAATGAGTTCCTTGCTTTTGGAAAACAGATAAGATAGTAACAGGGAAGGTTATTTCTTCCAAGAATATGTTGAGAGAGAGAAAAACAAGAAGGGGGAAAGAATCTAGAGATTGTAAGCTTCTTAGGTGATAAGTAAGAATGATTTTATACACCATGTCTTCTTTATGATGCTACCAGTATATTTGGAAGGTGATGAGTGGTAGGAAGAGACATACCCATGCTTAAAGGAGAAACTGAGGCAGAATGGGGGCTTTGTTGAGAAATCCATCAAATCAGGGCTGCTGCTTTTGTGACTCCCATTCCACTGGCTGCATGAGCCTTTGCAAATAAGGCTAGTAATATTACCATATCAAAAGAAGTAGGTACCAGCTCTCCTCTCCTCTGATACAGACAAAGAGAAAGCTCCAACTGGAATCACCACTTTTCCTACAACCCTTTCTCAATTTAAATTCTAATTAGATAAACCCAGAAGTAGGGGAGTTAGCAGAGGATGGGGCCACAGCTCTTTGCCAGAATAATCAGAGACAAGGTTGTGGAGAAACAGGGTAAAGAGAGTAAGAAACAAGGAACGGAGAACAGCAGGCTCCTTTTTCTTGCACAGACCATCCCTCACGGATCACACGAGGTCATGTTATTGGTGTGAGTGAGGTGTGCCCTTCCCCACTGGGTGCTGGGAGAAGAGCCCTTACAATATCTTGAGAAAAAGAATTTTCTGACTCACCTGGGAGGATGAGGGATTTTTATTTTTGTGGAATTACATCTCTGAGTTTTCAAATTTCCATTTCCCTTAAGCCAGTTCAGGGAGATGTGCAGCGGGGGCTTTGGTAGATCTAAAAGCAAAGCTAGCATCCAAAATTTCCATTCCAAAGTTTCTAGTTTGGGGCTGGTACAGCATCAGGCTAGTTGCAGTGCATTGGGCCATTGTGTGGGGCCCATATGGCTATTTGTTGCCATAGGTTACCTACATCACCATAGTCTAGTCTGTGTTGTCCGGAAAGATCCAGCCCTTCACAGCCAATCACATTGCTGTTCAGTGGAGTTTGCACCGTGGCAACAATGTTCTATATTCTTCGGTAGCCACGAGCTACATGTGGCTACTGGAACACTTGAAATGTGACCTGCACAACTAAGGAATGGAATGTTTAATGTTGCTTGAGTTTTGTTAATTGAAAATTTAAAAAACCACATGTAGCTCGTGACTACCATACTGGACAGCAATGCAGATTAGTGTAAGGTTGCCAATGGCACCCGGGGAGCTCTATGCCCTCCATAGCTCACCAGATAGCAAGCCAAGCTCGTCGGTGGGCACTAAAAATATCCTTGGTAAAATTCAGCTGAAGCAAGCATATTGATGGAAAACAAAGCAACTCATTAGAAAGTCTACGGACAATTCTTATATCCCTCTCTGTTTCTCTCTCATTTGCAACATTTTGGATTCTTGAGAAAGGATGTGTCTGGAAAAGTATGCAAACACAGATCTTGAGCCCTCCATGCTGGCACAAGAATAAGAGTTATTTAATCTTTACTAGCAACCCTATGAGGTAGCTATTATCCCCCTTTTTCAGATGAGCAAACTGATGCTCAGGGAGTTGAATAATTTGCCTGATACTCAGCTAGTATGTGGCCAGGCAGGAATTTGTACTCAGATTTATTTGATTTCATTATATTCTTCACCATATGCATAAATGTTCCATAATTCAAACCGTAAATGTACTTTTCTTCTCCAGGCTCTTGCACATGAAACATCTGGCCCCCTGATTGTTTTCTTTCATTTCCTCTTCATCACTGGTTTGATTCGAGAGATGCTAAGTAAAAGCAGTGTCTGGAACCACTGAATATTAATACCTAGCATTTGCATAGCACTTCACAGTTTACAAAGCATCCTGACATTTAGTATTTATTTGCTCTCCTCACAAAACATGTAGGAAATTATTGTCATTGGCTTTTCACAGGGATGGAAATTTAGAGAAGCTAAGTGACCCCACAGCTGGACAAAAGTGAACCAGGGCTCAGACCCCAGGTCTACGGACTGGGAGGCCTGAGTTCTGTGCTGCTCAGAGTGGCTTCCTCAGTCCCTAGGAGGCATCAGAAAGAGTCTAGGGCAGGCAGAATAATAATGGCCCCTTAGCAAAATAATGTTTTTAAATACACACAACCAAACAATAGGATTTCCAAGGAAACAAATTATATAAAAGTATATTTTAATCAAATGTGCAATACAGTGTTGTACATTCGCTTCTTTATTAACTAAACCAATATTCTAGCAGCTGGTCTAATAACTTTTGTAATTTCAAAGCAGTGATCAGTGAAAATTGTATTTTAAGGTATGTACAACAATGATAATATCATATGAAAATATCCTTAATTTCTGAGGGTAACATAGACACAGCTACTACTCATACTACTGTAGTTTGCTGGCTACATTTATAACTGAAGAAAATACTTAATTGCCATTAAATTTTAGTGAAAATAAGCATGTACTTTTTCTCCCATCTCAATTCACAGACCCACTCATGGGACACCTAGGACCAGCCACTTAGGACTTCTTAATCTGAGAGCTTCAAAATCCTCAGATTGGATTTGCCTTTTCAATCAAGCAAATGGTCTACTTGTAAAATACATCAAATTTTATTTCTAACCTCCCTGCTATAAGCCCAATGAACACCAATGAGGACATTTGAGATTACTGGTTTAGATTAAGTAAGAATTAGAAACATTTCCAAGGCAAATGTTTCTGGCAAATTCAACTTCTGATGTTCTCACTGTAGTGCGAGAGTCACTGAATTTTCTATGTACCTCATGATAATGATCATGAGCACCCATCTCATATCCATGTATCTATGTGGCACTTTCCTACCCAGGGTTCAGGGAAGTATGCCCCTGTATATCCTCAGATAGTTAGAGGCTCATGGTATATATATATATATATATATTAGAGGCCCAGTACATGGATTTGTGTACCAGTGGGGTCCCTCAGCCTGGCCTGTGCCCTCTCACAATCCAGGACCCCTCAGGGGATGTTGGAGAGCTGGTTTTGGCCCAATCCCTGCAGGCCAGGCCGAGGGACCCCATCGGTGCATGAATCCATGCACTGGGCCTCTAGTATGTGTATAAGATCTTTAGTTAATCTCTTCCCAATCTCTGCCTCCCCACTTCCCTCTGAAATTCATCAGTCTGTTCCATGTTTCCATGCCTGTGGTTTCTGCTCCTGCATTGAGCATCTGCCCCTTGGTAGTCAGTGCATGTCATAGCTACTGGCTGGTCAGTCAGTTGGCCAGTCAGCCAGTCACTAAGGCTTTTATATATATATAGATAATTTATTTTTAGAGAGAGAATAAGAGAGAGATAGAAACATTGCTATGAGACTGCCTCCTGTATGCCCATTACCGGGTTTGAGCCTGCAACCCAGGCATGTGCCCTAACCAGGAATCCAACTGGTAACCTCTTGATACATAGGATGACACCCAACCAATTGAACCACACTGGCTAAGACTCGTGGTTTCTTCTTTTGCTTTTATTTTAAACCTTCACTTCTTAACTGATTCTCACAATATCTCATCTAGGTAGTTCAGTAAATAGTATGATTATCCTTGCTCTGTAGGTGGGAAAAATGAGGTGCAAAGTGATTGAGTGACTGCCCCAGAGAAGAGAACTCAGGGCTTCCAACTTTCAAAATCCTATTTACTCTTGAGAAATGTGAAGGGAAGGGGAAGAGAAGGCAGACATCAGGAATGAGGTCAGGTAAATCAGGCTGGCTGGTGCACTTTTAACAAGAATGTGCTCAAAGTTCCCAGAGTAAACACTTGAAAAAGAGAGAAAGGTGACCCTGAAGATTTGTCATCTTAAATTTCAAGGATCACACTGCAGATGGCGGCGTGCCCAGACCTGGCAAGAGGGAGATGTTGGATGTGTCTAAGCTCCTCCAGAGAGATTTATAGTAATTTCTTGATGTACCCAAGCAGAGTGACTGGCTGTCCCAAATCATTCCAGAAATCATATAGGAGAACAAATCAGGGGAATGGTATTTATACCAACTCACCCTTGAGTAAATCACTTTATTATTTTTCTCAAGTATCCTTTGATGGGCGAGAAAACCACTGAAAGCCTGGTTTTCCTTTCATCATTAGTCTTAGCCCATTAACTGAATGATAAATAAGGATTTAATTAAAAGCTACTGTCAGATTTAAAACTCATGACACATACCAGGAATAAGCTTGGTAGTTGAAAGGGTCACAGTCTAGAGCAGCAGGGGGAATTCTAAGAAAGTTATTAAGCTGGAAATTCATTTGCTCCAGTGGAGAAACCCCAAAGACTTGCTTTTAACTTGTCAAGGATCCTTAATTTGCTTTTCATCTAGTGAGGCAGTTGGAGGTTCTTGAGTATTTGGAGCAATCTATCACTCCCTGCCCTTTTCCTTCTCTCTCTGGGCATTTAGCAAAAAAAGTCTGGGGCTAAAATATGAACATATAATTTGTGTGTGATATAAATAAAAGCCAAAATGTCTTTTCTAAGCTTGGTATACAATTATTACCATAGTATACCAATTTCTTCAGGATTTAACTGATGAGAGGGATATTTTGGAATTCAAGAGAAGATACATTTGTTTCCATACTTTCATTACAAGAAGATACCACTCATCCACAAGAGGGGTGGGGGAGGGTGAGAGAAGTACCAAGGACTTGCCTGCTGGCCTGGGAGGTCCTTGTCATACTACCATGATGCAGAGGGGACCAACGAGCATGGAAATTCTTCCTCCTGGGTCAATGAGAACAGAAATGAATGCCTTGAGAACCTCACTCTATTGTCCTCTTCCTGGGGGAGGGATTTAAGAAAAGGGACTAGGGAAAGCGGAAATGGAATTGGTTATGAAAGTCTGTCTATTGATTGCACATGTCAAATACATGAGACTGACCCCCACCTATTACAGATATCACCAATAGAGCCCAGGCACGGCCCCTAGTCCCTCTGCACATGCAACCTGTACCCATAGAAACTGGTGTAAGAGAAAGAATCCCACACACTATGTCAGCCTTTGCACATCTGGTTGTGTTTATTGTTGTTTCTCATTTTCAGTCTCCTGGATGGTGGCTGGGAAATGTCCACCTTGGATCAGCAGCCTCACCACCCAGTGGGTGAGGCTCACATGCATCATCACATACCTAGTGTGGTGGTTACATCTCAGCCATTCTCACTCCTGTGCAAGAAAGCATATCCAATGCAGGGAAATCAGGGGCATTATTCTAGGGATAATATGGAAAACATTTTATTTTCTTAAATAAAGAACCAGCACATTTCATTGTAAGTGCTATAAGACATTGCTTGCCATACACCTTTGAAGCCATGGATCTTGCTATGTCCATGAATCGCTGCCTTAGACAGTGGAAGGCAGCTTCAGATCCGGGATCACCAGGCCTCATCCTGCAAAGGCCGTGATGCTCATGGAAGTCATCCTGACACCTGGCTTAGCAATGTTGGACTGTCCCTTCTGACCTGTTGCCTGTTAGTGAACTTTGAGAGCCTACTACAAATAGATGGTCCTGGGATTATAATTAAGAGAAGCCAGGGTATACCAGTTTCTCCCATCCTGTACGCTTTCCTGAGACTTCACACCCTGTCCCCCAATGCCCCATTCCCCAACATCCCCAAGTTCTACTGGCTAGCAGTAGGCACATGGAAGGAAGGCTAGAGTGAATGCCAAAGAGACAACAAAAAGAAGTCTGCAACTCAGTAAATGGCTTTAGTGCTCAGTATTTAGCCTCAGAATCTCCCAGGTAGGCAACTCATTTCCTATTTGCTGTTTACCCGGAGGAATCAGAAATTTAATGAGGTTCACGTGAGAAACACTCAGAAAGCCATAGCTGTCCAGTGAATCTCTCCTTCTGGGGAGGTAGAAGGGCAGAGAGTTTCATTGTGGGCATCCCAGAGCAAGGGGGAGCCTGGGTAATGAACTTCGCTTCGTAAAATAACGTTTCCTTCATTGTCTTTATTTCCTCTCAGTGGTTCCCAGTGGCCTCCTCAGTTGCCTCTGCCAGCGAGTAGAAAAGCTTCCTAAATAATTCAGCACTTCACATGAATCAGCACATTATCAAACTCAACCAGAGTCAGTTCTAGGATCCGAACATTTCAGGTCAGCGTTCCTGGTGAGACAGGCTGCACTCCAACCAGAACTTGATGGGGTGACCTGGAGGAGGACCCCCTGGCATTTGAGAAGGAATATTAATTGGAACCTCAAAAATGAGATTTTTACTTTCCCATTGGGCCACACCGACTGCAGCCAGTAAAGGATAACTAAAGAAATCCTGTGTCAACAACTCCCTGGGAAAAGGCATATGGCCTCAAGGAGACACTGGACCTTCAGGTTTCTCCTTCAGCTGGGCAGTGAGAAGAATCAATGCCAGGCATTGAGTCTATGATTGGGGCACACCTGGGTAGTTTATTTCATGGTGAAGACTAAAGAAAAGTAAAACAGAGTGGTAAATACAGAGGAGGTTTGGCAGGTTGAGTAGGGATTCAGACCCTGCTGGCTGGACAGTCCCCACTCCGGGTAATTCATTTAGTGCTTGTCTGGCAGCTGAGGGCTATGCTGTTGCTGTTGGGAAAAGGGAAGAGTTGGGGACAGAAGATATTAAAGGAAAAGAAAGATGAAGGAGAGTCCTGTTACCCTGCTCAGAGTCTTTGTACTTAGAAGGTGATACAAGCCTGGCAGGCCAAGGGATCCTTGAGATGATCAGAATTATCTATTTTGCAGAAAAATTAAAATAAGGAAAGTAGGGGCAGTCAGGATGGGTCCTAGAAAGCTGCTGGAGAAGTGGAAGCAGGTGAGGTTGGAAGGCCCAGGTCTCACCACACACAGGCTGGGCCTGATGCTGCATCACTCCCTCTAGAAATCCATTTTCAAAAAACAAAACATCTAATATAATAAAAGAGTAATATGCAAATTAACTGTCTCTCTGGGATGCCTAAGCCATGCCCACCAGCCAATCAGAGTGGCTGCATGCAAATTAACCAGCCAAGATGGTGGCCGGCAGCCACGGAGCTAGAGTAAACAGCAGGCTTCTGTTGCAACTGCCTGCCTAGGCTGGCTGAGCCTCTGCTTACGGTAATAATGTTTCAATTATAGAAACCACTGAGCTGAAACAAATAGGAGGCTTCCTTACCTGCCTAGGCCTGGGCTCAAAGCAACAGTGTTTCAATTATAGAAGATAAATAAACCCCAGAAACCTGATTCCAGCCAGCGTCACTGGGACCTTGGGTCAGTGGGAGCTTTGGGCAGCCTGAAAGCCTGAAAATGGCCCTCAGCCCCTCACCCAGGCTAGCCAGGTACCCCAGTAGAGACCCAAACCCTGAAGGGACTGTGGGCAGCCTGAAAACAGCCCTCAGCCCCGTCACCCAGGTTTGCCAATGGGATGAGAGTCCACACTGGGGGGCTTGACCAGCCTGCAAACAGCCATTAGCCCCTCACCCAGGCCAGCCACGCATGCCAGCAGGTGGACATCCCCTGAGGAGTCCCAGACTGCAAGAGGACACAGGCTGGGCTGAGGGACCTCCCGAGTGCACAGATTTTTGTGCACCAGGCCCCTAGTTCATTTTCATAATGCTGAAAAAGTCTGTCAGGGACCCAACTAAAAAAGAAACTTTAATTTCTGTGACTAACCTTTGATAATGATTGTGATGGGACTATTTATTGAAAATACATTTAAAGTGCAATACTGGCAAGCTATCAAATGCAATGTACTTAAGTGACATCTTTTAAGGAAGCCCGGTAGCATTAGTGACCAGCAGTGATAGCCCCCCTCACTGAGGTGGGCATCAGGCTGACTATGGTTAGCTCAGCGGGCCTTCCAGTCCCAGAATATCTTGAACTGTCACATCAG
>PVJC01039127.1:0-16416 GCA_004026665.1 Murina feae | reverse complement strand
AAGAAAAAAGAAAAAGGATCAAAAAGTATGAAGATAGTGTAAGGAGTCTCTGGGACAACTTCAAGCGCACCAACATCAGAATTATAGGGGTGCCAGAAGAAGAGAAAGAGCAAGATATTGAAAACCTATTTGAAGAAATAATGACAGAAAACTTCCCTCACCTGGTGAAAGAAATAGACTTACAAGTCCAGGAAGCGCAGAGAACTCCAAGCAAAAGAAACCAAAGGAGGACCACACCAAGACATATCATAATTAAAATGCCAAGAGCAAAAGACAAGGAGAGAATCTTAAAAGCTGCAAGAGAAAAGCGGTTAGTTACCTACAAGGGGGCACCCATACGACTGTCAGCTGATTTCTCAACAGAAACTTTGCAGGCCAGAAGGGAGTGCCAAGAAATATTCAAAACGATGAATAGCAAGAACCTACAGCCAAAATTACTTTACCCAGCAAAGCTATCATTCAGAATTGAGGGTTGGATAAAGAGCTTCACAGACAAGAAAAAGCTAAAAGAGTTCATCACCACCCAACCAGTATTATATGAAATACTGAAAGGTATCCTTTGAGAATGAGGAAGAAGAAAAAGGAAAGTAAAAATTATGAACAACAAATATATATCTATCAATGAGTGAATCTAAGAATCAAGTGAATAAAAAATCTGATGAACAGAATAAACTGGTGAATAGAATAGAATCAGAGGCATAGAAAGGGAGTGGACTGACAATTTTGGGGGTTAAGGGTGTTGGGGGTGCGTGAAGAGAATGGACAATAATTGTACACCTATGGATGAGGACAGTGGGGGGGCAAGGACAGAGGTTGGGGTGGGAAATGGGAGGAGGGGAGCTATGGGGGAAAAAAGAGGAACAACTATAATAATGTGAACAATAAAGATAAATTTTAAAAAAATAAAATAAAATATAGAAGATTTGAAAAATCACTATTATTTGACGTAATTGATATTTATAGGGCACTGAAACCAACAATAGCAAAAAAATATTTATTTTTGCAAGTGCACATGGAACATTTACAAAGAAAGAACATATTCTGGGACACAAAATAAGTGTCTTTCCACAAAAAGTAAAATTAGAAATCAATAACTGAAAGATATCTGGATAATTCCCCAATATATGGATGCATACACATTTCTAAGTAACCAATGGATTAAATAAGAAATAAAAATAGGAAATTAGATAGTATTTTTAACTGAAAGAAAATGAAAACATATTACATAAAATGATGGGATGCCACTGAAGCAGAATTTCGGGAAAATCTGTAGAACTAAATATCTACACTAACAAAGAAGAAAGGTCTCAAATTAATGACTTTATTTTTACTTTAAGAAACTAAAAATGGAAGAGGAAATTAAAGATAATATAAACAAAACAAAAATAAAGATCCAAACATAAATCAAATGAAATAGAAAACAGAAAAATTAAAAATGGAATCAAAAGCTAGTTTTTTGCGATTAATAAAAATGATAAAACTATAGCCAGACTGATCAGGAAAGAAATAGAGATAGCATAAGCTATCCATATCAGGAATTAGGTGATATCTCTACAGATTCTACAAATAAAAGAATAACAAAGTATATCAACCAATACATTAAAAAAATTAGATGAAATAGAAAGACTTCTTGACAAACTATCAAACCTTACTAAAGAAGAAGTAGTTAACCTAAATAGCCCTGTATCTATAAAATAAACTGAATTTGCAATTCAAACCTTCCTTCCCCAAACCCACCAGGCCCAGATGGCTTCACTTGCAAATTATTTTAACATTTCTATTTAATTTTAACTTCTACTGAACATTTAAGATTCTCTTAAGCATTTGAGGAAGAAATGATAATTCTATACAAACTCTTCCAGAATACTGAAAAGAGGGACATTCTTTCTGTAAGGGCTGGGCAGATAGGGACCTTCAGGACTCCACTCGCTGAGCTGGATAAACAACCCAAGGCCAAACTGCAGCTGCGATAAAACACCTTACTCAACACTGGTGCCACCCGGACCTGCTGTGAAAACAATCTCCTTAACAATAAATGGCCATCTGGAATTTCTCAGAATGGCCAAATTGCAGTTGTACAAATTCACCACTTAAACATAAATCATCACCCACAATATACCACGGACAAACCTGATTGGTCCAACAGCAGCATAAAGAAGCTTTGCCAGGCATGTGTAATTCCAGACCGGGGAACCTTACCCAAGAGCATTCAATAAATGAGATCTTTTGCTTTTATCCTGCTTGTCTTGGTCAATTTATTGGTTTCCAGTCAGATTAAATCTTACATCTTGGTACCGAAACCCTGTCCAGAACAGCTGGCCTCCATACCTATCTCTGCCTGGCAGTGAGGTAAGCCTCCACCCATTCTTTCAGTGTTCCTAGGGCACCCCTATCTGTCATTGCGGCTGTGCCAGGGCTCCCTCCTGTAAGGTATCCCAGGGATATCTTTCCCAGACTTGCCTCTCTGGTGGGGATGCCCCCAAGATGGCCTGTCCCCTGTCTGTCTGTATTTGGAGCTCTCTCCCAACCCGAGACACCTGCTTGGGGGACCTCTCCCACCGGGACCTAAATCAGAATGAGCAGCAATCACTTCAAGCTGAGCTCCAAAACTCTTGGAAGGTGCATTCTCTCCAACTGGCGCAAAATTGGGTATGATCAGATGGAGCAGAGAAAATGACACCTCATTCAATTATTCACTGAAATATGGCCTCATTACACTCTAGACAATGGCTCCATCTGGCCCCCAGATGGCACTTTCGATTTCAGGATTTTAAATGACCTAACCAATTTTTGCCAACGAACAGGAAAGTGGCCTGAAATCCCTTATGTTCAGGCATTTTGATACCTTTGCTCTCGCCCCCAGCTCTGTATGACCTACTCTCCAACCAAATTCTCCTTGTTAAAATGGGGAAACTTTTGGAAGTTTCTGCTCCACAGGTTCCAGATCAGCGGCCTGTGAGTGTCCTGCCCCTGGTGGAACTAAAGGATTCTGCACTCACTATCGCGACGGAATTGCTCGCAACTCCCCCAGTCCAGATGCCTCTGCCAGTACCTGTGCCATTCCTCACTCCCGAATCACTCTACCCCCAACTCCCATCTGCACTCTCTCCCCTCTTCCACAGTCCATTTTTCTCTGAAAAATGGCACCCACACGCACCTGCACGCATGGCTTTTTCTCTCTCCCCTCCTCCGCAGCCCTGCTGGTCCGTCCACCTTAGTGGTGGTCTCCCTCAGTTCTCCTACCTCCCTCTGTAAGAAATTCAGCCTCAGGGCAACCACCTTCCGGAGTTGCAGATGGGCGGAGCCTCTCATCCAGGCCCCCGCCTGTTCCGCCCCCCTCTCCCAGCCTCCCGGTGCTGCCACCACTGCTGCCACCGCCCCCACCTTGACCCACGCACTGAGGAGAGTGCACTCGCTGCTGTGCCAGGCCACAGGAGCCGGCTGCCCATTGACATGGCGCCACCAGTTCACCATCCAGCTCAATGGTAACGTGTTGCCCAGTTGTCCTGCCCCTTGACTGACCAGTGGCAAGCAGCCCACCTGTCACAGGCCCGGGGATGGTGTCGCAAGCTTGCACCCGCAGGTCTCTCCTTGGCCTCTGCCATTGGTCTTTGAAATTTCATTCCCTGCCACCCCATGACCGGAGCCTGCAGGAGCCCACAGCAGCCCACAGCTGGGAGCCCACCGCCCTCCCCTCCCCTCCTTGCCCTCCCATCCTTCCCCATCCCGGGCTGCTCCCCAGACAGTTAGCACACACGTGTGCACAAGCCTCTCCCCTTTGTCCTCTCCAGGGAGTTCCCTCAGACCCCTGGTCTGAAATCTAGTGAACATAAGTCTTTAAGATTTTAATGCCCATAAGGAGTAGGCAGGCAGCCTCCTTTGACAGAAGGTAGAACCGCGAACTCAAGCTTTAGTTGTGACCCTGCAAGCTGATGGCAGCCATGCATGGCCCCACAGGGGCTGTGCGCGATGGGGGGTACAATGAGGGATGAACACCACCTGGAGACAAATGTGGAAATGAAGGCCACTGGCCAACCAAGCCCTGCCAGGCGTGTGGTCAAAAGTGGCCACTGGAAAAGCAACTGCCCTTAAGGTCATGACCCACCGCTGGCCATGCTGGGACTGGCCAAAGACTGAAGGAACCCAGACTCGACAACCCCCTCATCACCCTCACGGAGCCCAGGGTAATGCTAAAGGTAGCAGGTAAGCGGGTCTCCCTAATCGACATGGGAGCTGCCTTCCCTGTCCCATCAGGGTTACTTTCTCTCCTTGATCTCTGTCATGGGTATTGACGGCAAATACACCTGGTGATCCTAATCCCTGCACTTTCCTCTCACAGTCTCTAGCGGACCCTGAGAGTATGTTTTAACTTTTTTTTCCCTTCTCCTTGCTTATCCCGCCTACTCGCCAGCAGAGGCAGCATCAGGGGCAGCAAAGCCAGGGAAGCAAGCTACACCCCCTTCCCCCTCAGCAGAATTTGCAACCCCTTTCATGCTCTGAAAAATGCTCTGACCTTCTCACCTGGTCCCCCTCCCCCACTCCACCCTTCTCAAAGAACAACTTCCTTGACTGAGATGTTATCTCTAGGGAAAATGTGGCAGTTTTAAAATCCAAGTGGCTGGAGGCCTCCTGGACACCTCTAAGCTGTTCCAACTATTTACTGATGAAAGATAGGGGTTGGCTATTGGATCCTCACCTGGCCCCTAGGGCCGACCTTCACCCCCATAGCCTACCGGTCCAGACAGCTTGATCCCATTGTCCAGGAATGGCAGCCCTGCCTCCGTGCTCTGGCTGCAGCTGCTGTTCTCACCAAGGAGGCTCAAAAAAATCTGCCTCCGACAACCCTTATAGGTCTCTTCCACCCACAGACTACAGGATCTTCTGTCCTACCGACCCTTATCTCTCCTTAAACATTGTCCCGGTCCAGCTTCGAAGCAGCCAGATGGGTCATCATCCTATATCACCAAAGAGGTCTGGGGGCTGGGAAGATAGGGACCTTCAGGACTCCACCCGCTGAACTGGATAAACAACCCAAGGCCAAACTGAAGCTGTGATAAAACATCCTGCACCACCGGGACCTGCTGTGAAAACACTCTCCTTAACAATAAACAGCCATCTGGAATTTCTCAGAATGGCCAAAGTGCAGTTGTACAAACTCACCGCTTAAACATAAATCATCTCCTACAATATACCGCAGACAAACCTGATTGGTCCAACAGCAGCATAAAGAAGCTTTGCCAGGCATGTGTGTCTGTGAATTCCCTGGCCTGTTCCCCCCAGACCAGGGAACCTCACCTGAGAGCATTCAATAAACGTGATCTTTTGCTTTTACCCAGCTTGTCTTGGTCAACTAGTTGGTTTCCAGTTGGATTAAATCTTACATCTTCTTAAACTTCCCAACTCAGTCTATGAATTATCTAGACAAAAACATTATCCCCCCAAAACATTATAAATCTACAGACCAATCTCATTAGCCTATTTGCAAAAAATTCTTAATACAATTTCAGAAAATTGAATCTAACAATATTAAAAATGATAATACACAATGTCTCAGTGGTGTTTATCCAAAAATATAAGATTTGAAGGACAGTGTAATTAACTATCTTAAGAAACTAAAAGAGAAAAACAATGTTATCATCTCAATAGATGCAGAAAAGTATTTGATAAAATTCAATATCCATTCCTTATAAATGCACTCATCAGAAAAGAAAGAAAATCTTCAAACTAATAAAGGGCATCTACCAAAACTCTTCAGCTACCATTTTACTTAATTGTACAAAATTGAATACTTTCTCTCTAAGATCAGGTTTATGGCAAATATATCTACTCTCCCCTCTTTTATTCAGTGTAAGGATTTTGCCAGGAAATAAAAGGAAGTCAAGTCTTTGATACATGTTGTAACACGCTCATCATCAGGGCCATGATCAGGAAAATAAAAGGAAATAAACAGCATAAAAATGTGGTGGTGTAATGAAGACTCTAATTTCATTTTTTAAAAATATTTTTAATTGATTTCAGAGAGGAAAGGAGAGGGAGAAAGAGAAAGAAACATCAGTGATTGAAAGGGCAGTGCAAGACTGACTCAAACCGGCCAATAGGGATGCAGAGGAAATGACCTAAGTCCAAATTAGGCTGACTGTATCCTGCCCCCTATGCAACCAAACCCTGGCCCTGCCTCAACCAATCAACAGGGGCCACACACATTACCCCACCCACTACTTCCAGACCCCCTATAAATCCTTTGTTTTCCTGAAATTCACTCTCTCTCCCCGCCCTGTCGCTGCGTCAGTGAGTGTGTGTGGGACGGAGCTCGAGCTAGCTTGAATAAAGGCTCTATGTTTTTGCATCGGAGTCGGGGCTCACTGGTGGTCTTTGGGGACCACGAAATCTGGGTGTAACAGTGATGTGAAAACTGCCTCCTGCACACCCCCTACTGGATATCGAGCCTGCAACCCCAGGCATGTGCCCTGACCAAGAATGGAACCATGATCTTCTGGTTCATAGATTAATGCTCAACCACCAAGCAACACCAGTTGAGCTAATTTCATTTTTTGATGTTTCACTGCTCATAGCTTTCTTAATGTTTAAACAAGAAATTTAAATGACAAGATGCTCAACTTGAAGAGAAAAATCATCTAGGATTCATTTCTTTACAGTAATTTATCCCTGACCAGAGTACACCGGAGGCTAAAGGCCCACTCACCATATGCATGCATGAAGGCACTGACACAGCAGTATTACTATCTTAAAAGCCCCTTTTCCCTATGCATGCATTAGGGAAATGACTCAGCAGTAGCACCATATGTACTATGCAAGTGCACCCTTATATAACCTGCTTATGTTAATGTAGCACAGAGGTCACTAATTGGCATGAGGCCTCTTTTATTTGAACGTGTATATAAGGTGCCACTGACCAGCCAGTTTTTGGCTGCTTTGTCCATAATAAAGCATATCATCCACCTACTGTCACTCATGTGTTCTTCCAATTTCCTGCACCCAGAGGGGTCAAGGCCCTGGCTGAGGAACTTGCACCCAAAACTTGGTGAAGTCAGCAAGATTCTGAGGTAAGTACACTATCTACCCTGCCAAGGGACATGTGGCTTCCAATCACATTGTAGTATCTAGTAGAGGTGATCCTGATGCTTTTGACAGCCTCCAACCCCCAGAGGATTGGGAGCAGGTTGAGGTAATGCAGGAGGCGTTAGAGAAGGTTTTGTCGTCCCTGATGGATCTAATACCCAAAGAAGACTTCCAGGCAGGCAGGTTGTTTGCCCCTAAGGGCCTTGAAAATGCAACACCATAAAAGGATGGTTTGGAAAGCTAGAATACATGAGTTACAGAACCAGGAGGAGGCTTTGGAGGCCCAGCTACATGCACTAGAGCAGAAGGTACTCTCCCTGGGACAGGAGGCACTGGGAGAACTAGAGTTAGAAGATGGCTCAGAGAACAGTGTTACCACTGGTGTAGTGCCCCTGTCCTGCAGTCGCGGCTGATTGTGAAAAGGTGTCTGGAGCATATTCAGCTTATGGTCCCAGGAGATGTAACTACATATACCTCCTATTCCCTTACAGAACTGAGAGAATTAGGAAAACAAAGCTGACAGAGGTCCAGGGAACCGATTCTGGCATGGCTCCTAAGATTGTGAGATGATGGTACAGATAGCATGCAGCTATCTACCCCTGAAATGGAGAAGTTAATCTCCATAACAAACCCATCTCTCCTTGTGGCAGCGACTATTTGGGATCCAGACTGGGCGATCACTCCTTGATGAACTGTCAGAATCTTGAAGCATTTGGCAGGATGCTGGAGAAATGCCAGAAATTGTGAGTAAATGGGCTACATATGTAGATTTAGTGCCAGTTAAATGAGAAATGAGCATGAGACAAGCCATGTTTAACTTGAATACTTGTAGCCCTGATGATGAGCGTGTTACAAAATGTATTAAAGACTTCATTTTCACTGCTGCCCCTCCGGAGGCATTTGGTTGGCTGACAGCCAGTCATTTTGACCCTTTTCATGGAACACTGTATACACCAAGTTATGGCGGTCATGGCAAGCTTGGGAGTTGTTGAAGTCAAGTGGCCAGAAAAGGGGATAGTGAGACCCCTGAACTGTATAGAAGCCTAAGGTACATAAGACGACATCTAAGACAGTGGGCTCAGGATCCAGGAAAGCAGTGAGGGCAGAGCCTGTGAAAGTCTCCTGCACGAAAATGTGGTGGACCTGCTGGGAGCAGGAGTTAAGAAAGAGAAAATAGATCAGCAGCTCACTGACCTACTGCTGGCATAATAGAGGCAATTGCCAGTAGGACAGCATTCTCAGAAGCTGCCAAAGAAAAGCAGTTCCCCTAGACCTGTGCGTCTCCCCTGAGGAGGAGGAGTTTAATCTCCTAGGCTGAGGAACAGACCAAGGCACCCAGTTAGCAGGGGCTGGAGGACCAGAGGCCACATGTTGAACTCACTATATATTGATCCCCCAGCAGCATGCAATGTGTGCTGGCACTGGTGGATACCTGTGCAGACTTCAGTTTACTCTATGGTAACCCAGACAGATATATGGGCCCAGTGGCACATATAGATGGGTACAGAGGCAGAACTGTCCATGTGCCTTAGGCAACTTTGACACTGGTTATTGGCCACCTTCTCCTGAAGGCCTATACTACTGTGTGTATCTTTCCCATACCATAATACATCTTGGGAATGGATGTGCTGAAAGAGTTAATGATTGCCACAACCCAAGGTGAATTCCTCATGTGGTAAAGACGATCACAAGAAGGCATCTACATCATGTGGCTATTAAACTGCTTAACCCCCACTGGGTGGTGCGGGTGCAGCAGTACTTCCTCTCAGGAGGCCATGAGGAAATTGGATAGACAATATTGCAGTTGGAAAAGGTGAAGATCATCCAGCCCATGCACAGCCCTTTCAATTCTCCAGTATGACCAGTGAAGAAGCCTGAGGGCACCTGGCAGATGACCATGGGTTACAGGGAATGGAATAAAGTGACTGCCCTCCTTACACTCTGGAGTCCTGGCTATAATGGATTTCACGGACTGCCTTACATTGACATTGGGATGGTACCACTATGTGGTGGATTTGGCTAATGCTTGGCTTTTCCATAGCTATAGAGTCAGAGAATCAAGATTAGTTTGCTTTCGTGTGGGAAGGTCAACAGTGGACTTTTGTCATTCTCTCTCAAGGATATTTGCACAGCCCTACCATCTGTCATGGTCTATTGCCCCAAGATTTAGCCACCTAAGGCAAGCATCCCACCGCAAGTGTTACATTATATTGATGACATCATGCTAACCTCTAATTCCCTAGCAGATTTGAACGCAGCTGCTAGTTGTCTACAGCAGGCTTTGAAGTCATGGGAATAGGCAGTGAGCAAGTGCAAGGTGCAGGGACCTGGCTTATTTGTCAAATTTTTGGGAGTTTTCTGGTCAAGTAAGACCAAGGTGATACCCAAAACAGTCATTGACAATGTGCGGGCTTATCCCCGACCTACAACAGTGAAACAGTTACAGACCTATGTTGGTCTTTTGGGGTATTGGTGAGTGTTCATTCCCCATCTGGAGCAGTTGTTGCAACCATTGTACCAGTTCTCTTGGAAGGGAGTGACATGGGACTGGATTCCAGAGATTGAAGAGGCCTTTCTAGCTGCCAAAAAAGCAGTCACCCAAGCCCCAAACATGCAGGTTGTAGACCCGACACAACCATTCCAGTTGGACATAACTGTTATTCCATTGGGGTTTGGTTGAGGCTGTGACAACAGTATGGGCAGAGAAGAGTACCCATTGGGTTTTGGTCCCAGTTTGGAAGGGGGCCAAAAGTCAGTACTCCTTTGTTGAGAAGCAATTGGCAGCCACCTATGTGGCCTTGCGGCCTGTGAGGCAATCACGGCACAAAGTAAGGTGCTTGTAAAGATTGCCTATCCTATAACCGTTTGGCTTAGATCCTGGGTGACCACGCACAAGTCAGGAATGGCACAGATCCCAACTTTAGCAAAGTGGGGGGCCTATTTGGAATAGAGAGCAGTGGAGAGCACCAGCCCTCTGTCACAGGAATTGCAAACCCTGTTGGGTCCTATGACTTATGAAAGTCCTATGGAGGAAGTACTCCCTAGTTCATTCCAGGAGGGTACACCACCCCTTCCAGAGATGATATTGTACATGGACTGGTCAACTATGGGTGAGGGGGAATATAAGACAATTGTGGGGGAGGACTAGTAATCTAAATCTGTGCCAATAACCAGTATTCTGACACACATTTTTGTTAGCTTATAATTAAGTCACTGCCCCTTCCTTAGGCAATAATCTGTTTTCCTAAATACTCCCAGTTTACAAGGGGATAAACAGCTTAACCAGAGGGGAGGTCACTGGCGCCACCCAGGCCAGGCCTTTAGATGTAATCTTACTTCTCCATTCTAACTGACTTAGGTAGGGCTACCAAAGCCTGCCACAAAAGCCCAGAAGTTAGGAAACAAGGAATTTAGGAACATATAAAGGAGTAATCTCATTGTATTAGGTGTTCATGCTTTGGATCATTGAATCACCTGAGCCAGCAATGCTGCTTTGAATAAAGGATTTTTCCTGAATCTCCTGAGTACCCATTGTGTGTTTTCTGGGTGCCTAATAAATTCTGCAACATAATTTTGCTCCCTGACCAAACACACACAGCCGAGTTGTCTTTTGAGCCACCACTGCCTGAGAGCAGGTGGGTGGGACCACTCAACAGAGCCCCCGCAATGAAGTGAAAGGTGCCACGAGCGATTGACTGGGTCCCAGTCTTTACCAGGCTCAGACAAATCAGGCCACCTTCCCTGGGCTCCAGTGAACTCCAAGGAAGACAGGAAAGCCCTTTCTGGAACCAGATGTATGATTGGTAAGTTTTCCTGGAAACTCAGTCTGAGATCAGGCCTACCTATGGGGCAGAAGAGGCAGTTGATCACTGACTAGGCAAAAGTTCAGGGACTTACCATGGGAGGAAGTCAGACTGACTGGTGTGAATGGGAGTGTGAGAGTCTGTGTGAAGTGAAAGTTACCTTCTGTTTGTCCTGTGTCTCTGTTAACTGGGAGGGATTACATGGTTTAACTGCAAACCTGGGAAGTAGTTCCTCTAAACCCACTGTCTTAGAATGTATGTTAAAGAATTTTTAAAAAAATCTTTATTGTTCATATTATTACAATTGTTCCTCTTTTTTCCACCATAGCTCCCCTCCTCCCAGTTCCCAGCCCACCCTCCGCCCTTAACTCCCCCACTGTCCTCCTCCATAGGTGTATGATTTTTTCTAGTCTCTTCCCGCACCCTCAACACCCCTTTCCCCCTGAGAATTGTCAGTCCACTCCCTTTCTATGCCCTTGATTCTATTATATTCACCAGTTTATTCTGTTCATCAGATTTTTTTATTCACTTGATTTTTAGTTTCACTTGTCGATAGATATGTATTTGTTGTCCATAATTTTTATGTTTACTTTTTCTTCTTCCTCCTCTTCTCAAAGAAAACCTTTTAGTGTTTCATATAATACTGTTGGGTGGTGATGAACTAAAAGCTTTTTCTTGTCTCTGAAGCTCTTTATTTGACCTTGATTTCTGAGTGATAGCTTTGCTGGGTAAAATAATCTTGGTTGTAGGTTCTTGCTATTCATCACTTTGAATATTTCCTGCCACTCCCTCCTGGCCTGAAAAGTTTCTGTTGAGAAATCAGCTTGTTTTGTTGATCTTTTGTATTGTTTTTTTGTTTGTTTCTATGCCATTTATCTCTCTCTGATCTTTATTATTTTCTTACACTGGGCTTTTCTTGTTGCTCTCTTTCTAAATCTTTGAGTTTTAGGGTTAGGTAATTTATTATCATTGTTTCTTGTTTTTTGCAGTAGTCTTGTAGAGCTATGAACTTCCCTCTCAAGACTGCTTTTGCTGTGTCCCATAGGTTTTGGATTGTTGTGTTTTCATTGTCATTTGTTGCCATGATGTTTTTATTTCTTCTTTGAACTCTCTGGCAACCCAGTCATTGTTTAATAGCATGCTATTTAGTCTCCATGTGTTTGATTTTTTTGGATTGTTTTTATTGTGGTTGATTTACAGTTTTATGCCATTGTGATCTGAGAAGATACTTGATATGGTTTCTATCTTCTTGAATTTGAGGAGACTTTGCCTGTGACCCAATATATGTTCTATCTTTGAGAATGACCCATGTGCACTTAAGAAGAATGTATATTCTGTGGCTTTGGGGTAAAGTGTTCTGAAGATGTTGATTAATTCCATCTGATCTATTGATTCATTTAGGATTGATGTTTCTTTGCTGATTTTTTGTTTAGAGGATTTGTCCAAAGGTGATAGTGAGGTATTAAAGTCCCCCACTATGATTGCATTGCTGTAAATCTCTCCTTTGATATCCTCCAGAAGTTTTTTTATGTACTTGTGTGCTCCTGTATTGGGTGCATATATGTTTACCAGAGTTATTTCTTCCTGTTTGGATTTATCCCTTTAGTATTATGAAGTGGCCTTCCTTATCTCTTTTTATGTCCTTCACTTTGAGATCTAATTTGTCAGATATAAGTATTGCTACCCAAGCTTTTTTTCCATTTCCATTCGCCTGAAAAACCTTTTTCCATCCCTTCACTGTCAGTCTGTGTGTGTCTTTTTTTTCTGAGGTGGGTTTCCTGTAGACAGCAGATATATGGGTCATGATTTCTTATCCACTCAGTTACCCTATGTTTTGATTGGGGCATTTAATCCATTTACATTTAAAGTTATTATTGATAGATAATTGTATGTTGCCATTTTTATTCTTTATACCTGTGTTCCTTCTTCATTTCCTTTCTTTTTACAGCAGACCCTTTAACATTTCTTGCATTGCTGGTTTGGTGGTAACAAACTCCCTTAGTCCTTTTTTGTCTGTGAAGCTCCTGAATTCACCCTCAATTTTGATTGATAGCCTTGCTGGGTACTGTATTCTTGGATTCAGACCCTTCCTTTGCATGATTTTGTATATTTCATTCCATTCCCTTCTTGCCTGATGTGTTTCTGTTGAGAAATCAGTCGCTAGTCTGATTGGGGAGTCTTTGTAGGTAACTTTCTGTCTCTCCCTTGCCGCTTTTAAGATTCTTACTTTGTCATTTGTGTTTGTCAATTTAATTATGATGTGCCTTGGCATTTGTCTTTTGGGTTCATTTTGTTTGGGACTCTTTGAGCTTCTTGGATTTGTGTGAGTTTTTTCTTCCCTATATCAGGGAAGTTTGTTGTAATTATTTCTTGAAACAAGCTTTCTAATCCTTGCTCAGTTTCTCTCCTTCTGGCACCCCTAGTATATGGATGTTGTTTTTTTTTCATGTTGTTCCAAAGTTCTCTTAGGTTCTCCTCCTGATTTTTAATTTTTTTTCTAGAAACTGCTCTGCGTGGGTATTTTTTCCTACCTTGTCTTCTAGCTCACTGATGCAGTCCTCTGCTTCATCTAGTCTATTGTTGATGCTTTCTATTGAGTTCTTTATAGTAGTGATGTCACTTTTAATTTCTTCTTGGTTCTTCTTCATTTCCTCTTGGTTCTTACACATATTGTTGAATTTGTCTTCCATTCTTCTCAACCACCTTATGACCATTTCTCTGAATTCCTTCTCTGACAGGTTGCTTGCCTCCATTTCGTTTACTTCCTTTTCTGGTGATGCCTGTTTCTCTTTCATATGTGGGCTGTTTCTTTGTCTTCCCATGATCTCTCTTCTCTGGGTGTCTGGTTATATAGTTCTTTCTCTCCTGCATTGATTTCAAGGCACAAAATACAGCACAACAAGGCTCAATGCACAAAGTACTGAACATAGATGTATTCACGATACTAATAACCCCAAATAAAGGTGGCCACCAGTGAAAAGAGAATTATGGAAAGAGGAAGAGAAAAAGAGAAAATGGAAAAAGGAAGTGCAAAAATGAAAAGGAAAAAGAAAAGAAAAAAAGAGAAAAGAAAGAGAATGAAATAGAAGAAGGGAAGAAATTATATGGGGAGAAGATTCTAATAGAACAGCCACTAATTTCAATGAATGCCAGCAACAGATACCTAGAGATTAATGCAAACTATAAACAACCACTAATTTCAAGTGAGGTGAGGGAAAACAGAGACAACAAAATAACCAATAATAATAATAAATAAATAAATAAATAAATAAATAAATAAATAAATAGAAAAAGTGAAACAATCTCACACACAAGCATAAAAAAACCCCACAGTATGATCAATAATCAAGCTAACAACAGCCAAGCGACAGAGAGAGAGAACAAAAAAAAGAAAAGAGAAGAGAAAAAAATTTGGATAGTGAAGAAAGAGAGGAGTGAGGTGTATATGGACTTAGAGTAGGGGATGTGAAATTAGGTATATAAGTAGGATGAAGTTTTAAAAGGAAGTAAAAAGAGGGAGTAAGGAAAATCTAAAGCAGGAATAGGATAAGAGAAACAGGACAACAAAAGGAGAAAAGTGAGGAAGAGAGTGTTGGCATAAAGGTAAGGTTGAGATAGAGTAAAATGATGATGAAAGAAAAAATGAAAATAGAATGTAGAACACTAATCCCAAAATAAAGTAAAGAGAAAATAAATTGACACTAAAAAAAGGTAAAATAGTAGTAGTAATAATATTGTTTAAAAATAAAAACATAATAATTAAAAAAGTAAAATCAAGTGAGGAAAATAAAAAATTAGTTTTTTAAGTATAAGGTGAAAAAATTAAAATGTGCAGTAGTGAAGGTCATTCACTTCCTTACTCTTCTGTTTCACTCTCCTTTGTTCTGTCAGGTATTTAGGAGAGGATTGAAGTTCCCTGTGAAACACTGCTCCTCTGTGTTATAAACCACAGTCCTGATTTTAAAGCCCGCAGTATTTCTTTGTTTCCCAGACTGCCTTTATTTGTGTTTTCAGAAGAGTCAGTTTGTTGTTCAGCCTTTGGGTGGCAGTATTTCTAGATTGACCTCCGGGGCTGTAGTCCTCTTTAGCCAATATTTAGGCCTTGTTTCCCTATCGCACTTAATATTGGTTTTGGAGAATGGACTGCCCCAGAGTTGGTTTCTTGGTCCATTACTCCCTGCTCTGATCCCCAAGTTCCACAAAAACAACTTTCCCCTGCAGTCTCTGTGAGTGACCCCAATTGGGCGATCCTATGTATTGAGTTTAATAATCAAGAGCAAGGATTTAACGAGAGAGAGAGAGAGAGAGAGAGAGAGAGAGAGAGAGAGAGAGATCCCCATTAACTGTGTGAGCTCGCAACCTTCAAGGTCCAGCTCTGCATGCAACTTCCACAGTCCCAGTTTGCATGCAATTCTCCCAAAGTCTCTTCCGCACGTCCTCACTCATCTGGTACTAAGCAGTCAGCACACTGGCAAAATCCGAGGCTGCCGTTTCACACTCAATCAAGCTACGGGCTGATTATTTTAGAGTTCCTTTTTGCCAGCAGCCCTGCAGGTCCCCTTCCCACTTGCAGATCACGCTGGCCTCAAGGGCTGCGGAGTTTGTGGGGCTCAGATTTTCCCTGTGTGCGAGTACACATGCGTGTGGTCCTCTCTCCACCTGGATTACTAACTGCACCTTTATCTAGGCGAAACTGACTTTTCCATGAGAAGGCACAGGGCTCCTCTGAGTCCACGTATTTGTGAGATCCAGTGTTCCTGGGTTCCTAGCTGGTCCCTGGGTGCCTCTGTTGCAGGATTCCTGGATGTATAGGCTTGTGATAACAGCCACTCTCCCCTTCGAGATGCTGTGGTCTGCTCTGCAGAGTCGCTGTTCCAGGAGAGATTTCCAAATAGGTTTTCAATATCTTGCTCTCTCTCTTCTTCTGGCACCCCTATAATTCTGATGTTGGTATGCTTAAAGTTGTGCCAGAGGCTTCTTACACTATCTTCATATTTTTGGATTCTTTTTTCTTTTTTGCTTTTCCAGTTGGGTGTTTTTTGCTTCTTCGTATTTCATATCTTTGACTTGTTTCTTGTGATCCTCTAGTCTGCTGTTGGATCCCTGTATATTATTCTTCATTTCAGTCAGTGTATGCCTAATTTCTAGCTGGTACTTTTAAAATTTATCAGTGGTTTCTAGAAAATTCTTTTTTTGTTGTTGTTTTTTTTTGTTTGTTTGTTTCTTGTTTTTTGTTTTTTAATTTATCTTTATTGTTCAGATTATTACAGTTGTTCCTCTTTTTTCCCCTATAGCTCCCCTCCTCCCATTTCCCACCCCACCTTCTGTCCTTGCCCCCCCCACTGTCCTCATCCATAGGTGTACAATTATTGTCCATTCTCTTCACGCACCCCCAACACCCTTAACCCCCCAAAATTGTCAGTCCACTCCCTTTCTATGCCTCTGATTCTATTCTATTCACCAGTTTATTCTGTTCATCAGATTTTTTATTCACTTTATTCTTAGATTCACTCGTTGATATATATTTGTTGTT
>PVJC01039126.1:0-16428 GCA_004026665.1 Murina feae | reverse complement strand
CACCACGCACACGCACACCATCACACATCCACGCACACGCACGCCATCACACACGCGCCATCACACATCCATGCACACACATGCCACCACACATCCACGCACACGCACGCCATCACACATCCACGCACACGCATGCATACTTGCATTAGCTCTCATCCCCATGCAAACTGCCGCCCATAATTGCAGGCGGAGCACCCAGACACCCCTGGGCTTGTGCCCCTGACCAGTCCCCTTGGGCCCTGCCTCAGCCCAGCCTCCTGCAGGAGCCTGTCTTGACCACTCCATGCCCATCACAGCCTCACTCCCTGCAGGCCCATGACCCCCGCCATGTGCCATGCTGGAGGACGCGCATGAAACTCCCCTCCAGGTCTTAAGGGAGTTGGGGTTGGAGAGGGATGCAAACATCCCGACTGCAAACACAGATATGCAGTGTGCGTGCCTGGGAGGGATGACAAGTGTGCGATGGGATCGGACGCAGGTCTGGGGCCTGTGTGTGCAGCTGTGGGAAGGTGTGTAAAAGGCAGGAGACACACTAGCCCTCAGGCATCAGGAGAGAGGTGAGGACGTCGAGAGGGGAGGGTGTCCTCCCACAGAGCCCAATCTCCAAGTCCAAGTCCCTAGGCACCTGCCCCAGCCCAGCACAGACCTGCCTCCTCTCACAGCCCAGCCCACACACCAACAGGTCCTATTGCAACTTCTATGAACCCCGCCTCCTCCCTAATGCAGGCCACTCCTGCAGCCCTGACAGCTTACTCTCTCCCCTCTCACACCCGTAGGCCCCAAGAGGCCCCAAGAGGCCAGGCCCTAACTCAGTCCAGGGACAGGCCCTCTAACCCAACCCCTTCCCAGACAGGTGTCGTCGGTCCTGCCGAGGCCCCCGCCCCCCACCCCTGCGCCTGTCTGAGCATCTCATAACCTGTGGGCCGCAGGCCTTGCTCCAGAGAAGTGAGAGCCGGGTCTGTACGCACGGCTGGCCAAGGCACTGCCGGCCCAGGGACTCAAACCCATGTGCCCTCCCCAGCCCAGCTCTGTGGACTCCCTGGAAAGGAGCCCCTTGTCTAGCCACCTCCCTGCTCCAGACATACCTCAAGAATGGCCCCTGACCCCAAAAGTTCACCACCCTCCAGGCATGGACTCCCAACCTCAGCCTGCACTCACCATCTGGAGGTGTCGGGTGCACTGGTGTGAAGTGAGTCCCAGGTTTGTCTGAAAAAGAAAACAAATGTCCAAGTTAGGCCCCTCGGAGCGGGCCCTCCAAGGCCTGTCCCTTCACCCGACCGAGTGGGGTCACTCCTGCTGCCCTTCCCTTCCACGGCCCCACCCTGAGCCCTGAGGCCTGGGGGTGGACAAAGGCAGAGGCCCGGGTTTGTCTCTGGCCTTCCAGCTGCAGGCCTGTGGCAGCCACCTACTTGCTAGGTGAGCCTAGTCCAAACCTGCCACAGCCCCATTCCCAGCAGAGCCACCTGGCCCCTTCCTCCCCAGCCCCCCGAGAAAGTTGTTCCTGCCACTCAGGAGGACGGTCAGCCACCCGTGAACCCAAGGAGCAGGGTCCAGGGACCCAGGAATCCAGAATGGCCCGTCCTGTCCCAGAAGATGCAGGTGGTTCCTCTGAGCTTCACCCCAGCTGGCAACCTTGGTGACCCTGCCTGCCCTCCAGTCCTTGGCAGCTGGGGTGGGGAGCTCAGCCACAGGGCAGGGTCCCCTGGCGGCCAGTGGCCACCCCGCAGCCACGTACAGCCGTTGAGAAGGAGCAGCACGGCGAGGCCCAGCGTGGCCGTGGCCAGCAGGATCAGGCAGGCGTTGCAGGGGATCATGAGGTAGCGCACCAGCAGCGAGACCCCACGCTGCCGACGCGGGTCCCGCTCCAGCGCCAGCGGAAGCATGGCCTGGGCTCCGCAGCCTCCTCTCCTGAAGTGTGGGGGCCTCACGGGGCGCCCTTGGGCCTCTCCAGGGCGACTCCCCCCATTCTGGAAATCCTGGGACGGCTGACAGCAGCTGTGTTCTCAAAGTTCAGCTCCAGCCACTGTCTGGGGGCATCCGGCCCCCTCCACACCCTCGGGGCTCATGAGGGAGGTACGCAGGACTCCCCCGCAGCAAAATCCTAAATTGGGGCTCAGCGGGAGGCAGAGGAGGGATTGAGGGCCAGTGGCCACCCCTGCTGTCCACAGCCCATCCCCGCGGAGTCGCCAGCAGCTCCCTGCAGGGTTGTCTTCCCGGCGCCAGCAGCCCGGAGCCCGGTCCTTTCCAGTCCCGTCCTGCCCGCGGCTTTACCCTGGAGGCCTGTCCGAGGGGCTGCCAGCGAGTGGCCCCTGGGTGGGGAGGGGCGGGGCGCACCCCCAAAGCCCGGAGGGTCCCTGGCAGAGGCAGAGGCGGGGCGCGGAGGGCCTGGCTGCCCGGGCCCTGGCAGAGGCGCGCGATGGCAGCGGCGGGAGGAGCGTGCGCGTCACAGGCGGAGAATAAAGAGCCGCTCGGCCCGGCAGAGGCAGAGGCAGAGGCAGGGGCAGGGGCAGAGGCAGGGGCAGAGGCAGGGCGCGCCCGGCTCCCGCTCCAGGCGAGCAGCGCAACTCCCCGCGCCCGCCGGGCTGAGGCCGTGAGTGTGGGGCGCGGGGCGCGCCGCCGAGGGCGGAGCAGAGACAAAGGAAGATGCGCCTCGGGGACCCCCGCGTCCTCGGGGAGACGCGCTCACGGCGGAGATCGGCGGTGGCGGCCAGGGGAGGAGGCGGAGGGATCACGGGCAGGCGGGGCAGGGGCGCGGGGTCGGGCTGGAGGCCGTGGCTAGGGAGGAGGTGGAGGTGGGGGTGGGGGTGGGGGTGGGGGCTGGGGCAGAGTGGGTGCAGGAGAGCAGGCGGCAGGTGCTGGGGCGGGGTGGGTGCAGGGGTGAGGCTTCGGCCGCTGGTCAGGGACAGGTTGCCTTTGCTCCCACGAGCTGGGTTGGGCTGGGCAGTGTGTGGGGTCTGAGTCCTCGCGGGGTGGGGAGTGGGGTTGGCGGGGGAGGGGAGGAGGTGGCTGAGGGCTCGGGCCTGCACGAGGGGCCCTACTCTGGGCTGCTGTCTGGGTCACTGTGGGCCTGTGCGTGTCTGTTCAGCTGCCCCACTCTGGCCGTGTGTGCGGGATCCTCCAGAACAGACACATAAAGTGGGGAGTGGCCTGCGTCCCATTCAGAGGGCGGAGTGGCCACGATGGGCCCTCATCCCTTAGGAATAGACAGCAGTACCCCAAACCACTGGCGCACCCCCAGCTCTCCCCCTGACGTGGAGCGTGCAGATGTCATGCAAATAAGGGTCAGTAAATAGTCTCAGGACTCCCGGCGGGGTCCGCCCGCCATCCTGGAGCGCCCCCCAGCGGCCGCCCCTGGAACTTCAGGCCCATGATGTCACTTAGGGCTGGGCGGGGTCAGAGGCTCCCCCTCCGCCCCCAGAGGGTACCTTCCCTGCCCCGTCCTGCCCTGCCCAGACGTCAGGCTCTTAGCTCCAGGCCTGCTGGGTGTGGGGGACGCGTGCCCTGCCCCCACCGTCCCCACCACTCACACCCCACCCTCTGCGGCCAGGATCCCCTAGGTGAGCATTTCCATGACCACAGTTCACTCACTTGCACCCCGACCCTCCACCTTCTAAGTGTCCCCACCACACCCACCGATGTTGGCTCCCTCCATCCTGGACTGGTCACAGGCATTGCCCCTGCCACGGCCCCCCTGCCCCTCCTAGAGTCCGCTGGCCCTTTCTGGGTGCCGGGGTGTGGGGGAGGAAGCTGTGGAGGAAAAAGGGTCCACACAGTAAACCTGACAAGCTCAGGAGAGGCCTGCATGGCAGCAGACAAGCTCCACGATGGAAAGACGGCCCAGGATGGTCAGATCCTAGACTCCCAACTACACCGGGTCACCGCGGGCGTCACGCCTAGGCCTGTGCTTCCGCCTGCAGCTTCCAGTGACAAAGGTCAGCCCTGCATTTAAGATAACATACCTTTGAAAGGCCAGAGAATATCCTTCGCAGCCCCCTCAGGGCACACCCAGAGCAAGACCTGTCCACACCCGCTCCCTGTGCTGTGAATGTCACTTCAGTGCCCTGCACCCACCAACGTACAAGTATGTGTCTTTCCGTTTTTCCGCTATCCGACCCCACAGGCCACCCCGCGTTGCTTACCCCCCACCCAGATTTCATGTTACTCACCCCCACGCCTCCTCCCGGGATTCTGTGGTTCTAACGTATAAAACAAGCTGTAAAACTCCAGAGCGTTTTCTCAATCCTCTGAGATTTTGTTTCCCTGCAATTGACGTCATTTTGTCTCAAATAAACTTAAAGAACGCTCTACAGGTTTGGACGTTTCTCACATGGACGAAGCAGTGTCCAGCACAGCGTCCCTTTTCTTCTTGGTGTCAGACCACACCACGCCCCATCCCAGCCTCCCTCCTGCCAGCTCCTCCACTGACTCCCTGCCCCAGCTGAAAAGACGTTAACTCATGCCCCTTCCCTCCCTCACTGAGTCACAGGCCTCCTCTCACACCCGCAGTCACATTCGTGAGGCCTTGGGAGGGGCATCTGTGTTTGCTGTCCGAAGGTCTCCCTCCAGCCAGACTGCGGTGACCATGCCACCAGTATCACCTCGGTCCTCTTAGATCTCATCTCAGTCCTAACCACACCCAGTTCCCTGGGGTTCCTCTCCCCAGACCCCTCCCCCAAGGGCGTTCCACCAACCAGATATCCAGCTGCCTCACAAACAGGCCCTGGGGTCCCACCCCATCACTCCTCCTGTCAGGGCTCCTCCACACACTCAACCTTCCTCAGGGGCAGCCACCTGCTGCCAGTGTCCAGGTCCATCTTCGGCTCCTTTCTGTCCTTCGGCAAGCACACTAATGCCACACCCCACACGGGGTCAGCCCCCCAGTCAGAATCCCCATCACCCAAACTCTTATGAGAGTCCTGGAACCCAAGGTTCCAGTAAAACCTTGCAGGAAATGCCAGTCAGAGTGGTTCCCCCCCACCCCCACCCCCATTGCCTGGCAGAACCAGAGCAACAACTCCAGCCGGCCGTCAGCGACCCTAGCCCTCAACTGCCTCTCTCTCCTTGGGGTCTCCCACCTACCCCGCCCCTCACCTCGCTGGACCTTGGCACTGCCCACATCACACTGATAGTGCCCATGGCTCCTCTGGCGCCGACCTGGGCTGGGAGCACCCAGGGCAGGGTCTGACTTTTTATCTCAGGGCACGGCTTGGCCGGCAGCCCAGGGTCACACTTTCCCATCTGCTTCTCTCTGTGGGCCCCCCAGGACTGGCTCCGAATCCCTTGGCTCAGAGGTGGCCCCTCAGACAACACCAGGGTGCCCAGGGCCCGCTGCTGCCACTGCAACTGGGGGGCTGCATGAAAAGGGAGGGGAAGAAACCAGGACGTGGGAAGGGTAAGCTTGGGATCAGAGGGAGCTCAGCGGGGGCTGGCAGGGACCCTGGGATCTGCCCACGAGGGGCTGGCCAACCAGCCAACTCTGGGGTGGGGCTTGGGGCCTGCACATCCCGGCTTGGGGGAAAGGGAACCGCCAGGCTGCCTGGTCCCTCCCAGCCCAGTCCCAGCCCGAGCCCCCCACAGGGGCTGGCAGTCTTCAGAGACAAAGGGCCATTGAGGCCCCAGACCCAGCTGGGGGAGGGGAATTCAGGCGACCAAAGCTATTTTGGGATCTTCAGACTCAAAATCTTTTAGCCCAGACCAACCCAGGCGGCTCACACCCCACAAAGGACTAGAGACGGTGCTCGGAGCCAGGAATCAGCCCCCTGGACTCTGGGCTCACACACAGCAACATGCAACTACACACACATGCACACACATCCCGTGTTCCAGGTGTCACACAGGCACGCACGCACCCACTCAAGTTTGCATGTGCCCTGGTGCCCGCTGCGTGTGTGCACACCGGGCATCACTCACTCACCAGTGTATACACATACTGGGCCCCCCCACACACATTCACCTTCACGCAACACAGCTGGGTCCTCGTCCGCACAGCACACATACACGCGTGTGCACACGCACAAGGCTCTGGTTGTACTTCTCTGGCCCCGAAAAGGAAGGTGGGGGATGGGGTCTAGAGAGGACAAAGTCCAGCCCCTTGCAACCTGCAGGCCCCTTTCTCATGCAGATGACCCCTGGCTTCATCCAAAAGGAGAGGATGGATGGGGTGGGGTGGGGGTGGGGGAGCTGTCCTCCCCGGGGCAGGCATGTCACACTTGCGCACACGCACCACTAAATGCACTCGCACGTCACAAGTGTCTGGCTGCCTTGATGAAGGGGGTGGGGAGGGAAAAGGACCAGCAGGGCAGACCCCTCCCCAACTGCCCCTCAGGGCCTCCCGGTGTCCGGTCTCACGCGGCAGCAGTCCCCTCCCCCAGCCTTAGCAGACAATTGGCGGTTCACAACAGGACATAGCTGCTGGACCCAGGCCAGCCTCTGAGGAGGTGGCGTCCAGCCCAGGCCCGGATCACAGCCGCAGGTGAGGCCGGAGGTGCTCATGTTTGACTCCAGGGGCTGTGAGTGGGCCTGCACTGCAGGGTGGTGGGATTAAATGAGTTTTTGGAAGCAGCTCAGCAGGGCCAGCTCCTAGGGCTGGAGCGGGGAAGCAGCTGCAGGCACCCCTCCCTCGCTCCCTCTCCCTCTCCCTCCCCAGCAGCTCTGAGCTCCTCCCTGAGGGACTAAATGCAGGACATGTGTCCAGAGTCACATAAGTTCTCGGCGCTCAGGTTACCCAGGGGCAGTGGTGCACTAGGTTGGAGGGTCTGAGGGGTGATATCTGCAGAGACCTGCATCAGGGGGAGAGGGGTGTGCACAGCCCTGGAGGGAGAGCCCTCAGACAAGCAACTACTTGTGCCCAGGTGAGAACAGGCTCAGGAGGCTGCAGGAAGCTGGGCGGAGCCAGTGTGGTGAAGACCCAGGGTGTCCAGGAGCCAGTGGGCAGGTGCTCAGGCCTGGGAGCACGGGGGAGGGAGCCGCTGGGAGGCGCCAGCAGAACAGAGGAGGGGGAAGGAGGCCCCTGGAGAAAGGCAGGGATGGGGCTGACCTGCACCTCCAGGCCTGCTGCAGGCACATCTCCAGAAGGAAAGAGAAAGCTGGGGGAGCAAGGGAGGTGCCCAGGTGTGGCCAGTGAGTCAGTGGTGAGTAGGAAGGAGTTTTTTTGCCGAGGACCCAGCTGTGTGGCCATGGGTGATACACAGCCCAGCACCACAGTCTGAGTGGGGTGTGAGGGAGCACTTCCTGGAGGTGGCAGCCAGCTTGGCGTCAGGATGAAGAGGCCCAGGGAACAAAGGAGCAAAAGGACCAGAGACCCAGTGAGGAGAGAGCTGGAGGGATGAAAAGACAGAGGCCAGATAGGGAGGTTCTGGGGCCACCAGGTGCAGATGGGAGTGAGTGGTGCTAATGGGACCAGCAGCAAAGGTGCCAGCTGTCACGTGGAAGGCTGGCTCAGCAGGAGGCCCGGCTCAGTTCCCATCCAGCCCTCTCCCCGGCACCATGCCCTCCGTTACCCTTCATCCACACTCCAGGGGCCACCCGCTGCTCACCTCACCCCACCGTCTTTCTGCCCAGAATGCGCCTTCCCCCCTGCACACACCTGTCCTCCTTGGGAGGCCCATCAGGAACCTGGCAGGGGCCTGTGCAGGTGGCAGCCGCCGCCCCTCCCAGTGGCCCTTCCAGGATCTGCTGGGGATGGTGGATGGGAATGTGCGGAGAAAGGAACCAGGAATGAACAGATACGCTGAGCCTCCCTCCAGCTGCTCCAGGAAAAGTGGGCCCACATCCCCTCCCTACAGGTCGGGCCACAGTTGGCCCAAGTGTGCACTGGGGCCTCACATCTGTAAGCAGAGGGACAGGTGCCACCACAGCCAAACCAGGCTGTCTGCTCTGCCCAGGGCCTAGCGTCCAGTGACTGACAGGACTGCTGAGGGGAGGAGCAGGGAAGGCTCAGGCACCCCCTCAGTCCAGCAACCCCACTGGAGCCCTGTCAGACTCAGGGCCTGGCAGGTGCGTGAGGGACTCTCCTGCCCTCACCACAGTCCTTTGGTCTCCAGCACTGAGAGGTGTGCTTTTGCCAGGCACAGGGGAGGGAGGGATGTACACACACACACAGTTGGACACTGGGGTGGACGGGACAGCTACAGCAAGCAGAGGCTGGAACCCAGAGGACAGAGGCTGGAGCCCTGTCCCCAAGGCCTGGCACACAAGCCAAGGCCATCCCTTTCCAGCCTGCTGTGAGCGTTCGTGCAGGGCCCTGGCCCTCATCAGGACACAGGGAAACCAGCTTTGGTTCCAGGAAACCCGCATGGCAGGAAGCACAGGCCACCTGCTGTGGCTGACCAGAGTTCTCTTGTGCACAGATCACACATCTGAGGCAGAGTGCATGTGCACATGTCACACAGCTGAAGAGCCCTCTCCATGGGGCAATGAGGGGGTGGCTAGGAGCGGCCTCTGCCCCTTCCCAGGCCCAGCGGTCAGTGCCCGGCAGGGGGCCTTCCTGAGAGGAAGTTCTCAGGGTCTGCGGGAGGGCGAGGGTGTGGGGCTTCGAGGGGAGCTCACCACAGCAGGGCAGGCCTAGATCACCCCCCTCCAGATCCCAGCCGCAGCCTGGACTCCAACATGACCCCTTCTGGGCCCCAGTGGAAACCCACAGGGGTCATAGTAGCCTCCTCAGCTGAGCTGTGTCCCTGGTCAGTGCTAGGATCACTGTTACTGGGGTGCTGTCCCATTTCTCTGAGTGAGAGGCGGGCGCCTCCTGGGTCTGTGGGGTGTCAGTGCCCCTAGGGCTAACTGTGGTGATGGTGCTGCAGCCCCAGTGGCCTGTGGTGAGGGGGTGCTGGAGCCTGGAGGGCAGGGCAGACAGGAAGTCCATGGCCCTCCACCCAGGCCTCTGGGCAAGGGCTGAACGTGGGGGGGTTGGGAGGGCAGCTGGCCTGGGTTCCACAGGTGGAAGCTATGGGCTATGGATGGACCGGGTGGGCGGAGCCTGTTCCTGCAGCTGTTTATCTCCCCTCTGAGCTGCGGGTCAGGGGGACTCACCCTCCAGGAAGGAAGCCAAGCAGACAGACAGGCTGGGCCAGGCCGCCTGGCCTGGATGCACAGGGGATGGGGAGGATGGCAGTGCTTGCCCTAGGCCTCCCCCCCCCCCCACTCCCTGCACTTCCTGCCCCAGCGGCAGCTCTAGGCCTCCGCTAGGGAACCGCTGCTCCCTCACCTGTGCAGCGCAGGCCCCAGCACCCAGCGGCTGCGAGGTACAGGCAGGCCCCAGCAGAAGGCTCCGTCCAGCACCCCCGTGTGACAGAGGGAGGGAGGAGGGAGGGCAGATTCAAAACAGTTTCTAACCATTTCCAGTCTGTAGGGGAGAATGGAGGCTGGGCTCGCCTCTGGGTGGGAGCGAGGGGAGGGGTCGGTATGGAAAAAGCCGAGAGGTGTTTCCACCAACTCGGCCAAAGGGAAGCAACGAGGTCACAGGCGCCCCCGCCAGCACCTGGACCCACGTGGGGTCCCAGCCGCACCGTCCAGTCCTGCCCTGGGAGCGCCCACTGTGCTTCCTACTGGGACACTGGGTGGAAGAACGCGCTCCATCTGGGCAGACACGCCCCCAGCTCCCCAGCCGCCCAGGGAAGGAGCAGGGGGGCGGGCGGGCAGGGTGGCAGCCTCTAGCCCTGACCTGCCTCTAGCCCAGTCGGGGGAGGGGCCAGGAAGGGCGCTGGGTGGGGCCTGGAGGGGGTGGGGTGGGAGCCTACAGTGCAGAGTGGGTAGGAGAGGGAGCCTGAGCAGGAAGAAGTCGCCGCCGTCAGCAGGGAAGAATGTAGAGGGGGTGGGACAGGCCCAGGAATCGCGAGGGGTGCAGAGGTTAAGTGCCAGGCAGCTCAGAAATTTCCCAGGACAGCTAGCTACCTGACCGGCAGATGGAGGGTCAGTTCCCAGCATGCAGGGCCCACTCCTCTATAGCACCGCTGCCCAGCGAGTGTGATTGCCAGGACCTGGGTCTCAGGGCTGGGCAGGGCCAGTGCCAGACTCACTTCGACCTGTCCCTGTGCCAGGCCCGGCGGGGGCAAACAACACTTCCTTTCTCTGCTCCTGGCTCCTACTGGGGAGGGGAGGGTCGCCAGCGGCCTGTCTGCCTTCGGCCAGCCTGTGTCCTCCTGAGAGCTGCAGGGGAGGCCAGGACTAGCCTCAAGCGGTGGAGTAAGTGGGCAGTGCCCTGACCAGGACAAGGTGGCCAAGGGCTGGAGGAGATGCTGGCTCAGCTGCCAGCCTGGGCAGGCTCAGTGTGGGGGTGGCTGTCAGTGGAGGAGGCCAGGCCACACCCCCGACAAAGCAGGGGAGGGAGTCTCCTTCCGGAAGAGGCTGTCCCAGAGCCGCAGGCCTCCCTCACCCAAAGGTGGCGCAGAGGGAGGGACACATACCTGTCTCAGTTATGCCAGGAATGTGGTTCCCCAGGTCAGAACTGGAGGAGGTGCCTTCCAGGGGCAGAGGCTGGGGAAGGGGCCTGACCAGCAGAGCCAGAAAGACCCTGCAGGTCCCAGGGAGACAGAGGAAGGCAGGCCCTGGAGGAGCTGGGGACAGGTGTGCTGAGAGCAGCAGGTGCCCCTCAGGACCCAGCGGGGAGGACGAGGCCCCCACCTGGGCTGCTCTGGGCCTTGCAGGGGGTGAGGTGTGCTAGGGACAAGTGAGACCTGGTGGTCTTGGGGTGACCTCCACAGATCAGTGGCTGCTCAGACTGTGCCCTGGACCCTGGGGGGCCCTGGAAGCAAAATGAGGTCAGTCAGATGGGGAAGGGTCAGCTTATCTCAGGCCTCCTGGAGCCTGGGGTGGGGTCTGAGGTTCTCATCTCCTACAGAACAGGAGGTGGCCCCTCCTACCGCCCACCCAGCCTGTCACTCAAGGTTGTTCCTGGCCCTAGCTCCAGGCACCTTGTCCCTCAGGCTTTGGGGCACTCAGGGGAGACACCCCCTCCATCTAGACCAGGGCTGTGATGTATCAGCCCTGCCCCAGTGCCCAGCCCACTGCCCTCAGCGCCCTGGTTGGCTTCCAGAGCAGATCCATGTGGCCCAGCTCAAATCCAGAGCCTTCAGTGGGAGGCTCCTCAGTCTGGGCCCTCCCCTCTGGGCTCCAAGCCATTTCCGTTCCCTTCATCTTCAGGAACTCCTTTCCCAGGACCATACCCCTGGGGGGGCGCCGACCTCAGGAGGGTCCGGTGGCTCAGCCTTCCTGGGCACTCACCCTTCTGCTGCACACTGGCCTGTGCATCCCAGCACCTGCCCCAGCTGGAGCCTGGGTCCTGCCCGTGAGTGTTGGTTGCCAGGGCAGGCAGCACATAGTAGGTCGTCTCAGTCCTAGCTGAGGGCTCTCCCCGTGGATCCTCCCATCCAGCTGTCTCTCTGCCCACCTGGTGTGTCCAGAGCCAGTTGGTGTGAATGGGCTCTGGCAGGATGACCAGCCTTGCTGTGCCCCTGGTGGCCCTCCTGCCACATGCCTTCTGACGCCATGTTAAGGCCTCAGTTACTGATCACAGACCCCCGGACTGGACCCACCCAGCAGTCCGCTTAATGGTTGACCCTCTTGATGATTCCCCGTCGAGAGGACATTTTCTGTCCTGACCCCTCTCTCCAGCCTCTCCTTCACCCCCACTCACCACTGGGCATCACATCACACAGCTGCCCGGTCTCCACGTCTCACTCCAATCTTTTCCCTCAACCACAAGCTTCCAGAGTGAGGCCAGCATCTCAAGTCCTTGCCAGGGAGGAGGGCAGCCAGGCTGAGACCCTCAGTGGAGCCAGTGCTGGCAAGGGACTAGGACACCCAGCCCTGCTGGCTCCTCTGTGTGACGCTGTGGCCGGGGACCACGAGGCAGCCCCAGAAGCAGCCAACCACAGTCTGGGCAAGACGTCATGGGGCTCCCGCCCACTTGGGTCAGCCTGCCGAGCACAGTCCTCCCCAGGCCGGATGAGCCCACATCCAGGACCCCACAAAAACCAAGCCAGCATCACAGCACTCAGTTGGATAAAAGGGGACTTGCCTACCAGCCAAGAGAGCAGATCAGAGGGACAGGTTGCCTTCCCAGGACAGGAAGTAACAGGCCCCTCCTACTTCCCTGGGGAGAAACATCGTCTCATGCCCCCACCCCTAATACATCTCTTCTAGGCAGCCAAGAGGGGACAGGCAGGATGTGGGGACAACAGCAGTTCTTACACTCTCCCTGCCACGTTCCTCAGCCAAGGATCTCAACTCCTAACTGGGACTATACTGGGATGAAGGGGGGTGAGGGGAGAGAGTCCTGGTCATGTGATTCCTGCTCACCTCCCAGAGACTGTGGTGGGGGAGGGATGCTCTCAGGCCATTCAGAATAGACATGTGGGGACAGGCGATAAGAAGAACGTTCTTCATCTCGATAACGGAGCCCCACACCCCTTCAAACCCCCGGAAGCCCTCACCCCACAGACCTGCCCCTTCCCAGAAATGACAGGCCTTGGAACTCACAAAGGGACTGTGCCCCCATATACAGGCCCCACCCCCAAGGGATTGCTCAACATCTGGGCCCTGTCTAGACAGATGTTTGGGCCTCTGCAGGAACATGAACAGCTGGTGTTCATTCACCTGGTCCCAGCCTCCCCTCTAGAAAAGGACCCTCTGTGGGGTGCAGAGCCAGGGAGGGGGAGGGGAGGATAAGAGAGGGAGGCCTGTCCCTTCGCAGGGCTGGGACTTGCTCAGCTCAAGACAAAAGATAGTGGCATTGTGGAGGTTTGGGGGAGCACTGCTAATGACCTGGAGATGGCAGAGACACAGCCGAGGAGCAGGGGAGCTGCAAGGAGGTTAGACTCCGAGAGTTTGCTCCCCTCGAGGCCCCTCGGTCACCCTGGCCGCACGCACCTTCCACACAGTGCTCCACCTCCTCCAGGTTCCGCAGGGTGATGCGCATGAGGCTAGAGTTGAGCATCAGCTCGTTCTTGTGGGCTGGCCACAGGTACGGGGGCGCAGGGTTCACAAAGAAGATCCTTGTGTCCCCAGTGGACACCTGGTTGTCACAGATGAGAGGGTCTCCAAAGCCGCCAATCACCACTTTGTTTCCGCCGTCCATCAGGCTCTCCTGAGTCACCACATCTTTGCCCTTCAAGTACCGCCAGACCCGAACCTGGGGGGGCGATGGGGGCAGGTATCAACGATCCATTCCCATTGGGAGAGGAGGCCACAAAGGCCAGAGGCGAACTGCAGCCTGGGGCATCTGGGCCTTTTCCTCCAGGAAACAGCTCCCAACCCCCTGGTCTAACTGACCCTGATTCCAACAGTGTCCATGTCAGCTCAGGCTGGATGTGGGAAGGGGACCCACCTGGCCTGGGCTGCCTGCCTTCCCTGTCTTCCTTTCCCTATCGGTCCACCCACTACTCTGGCCTGCCCTGGACGGAGCCAGGAGATGCTAACATGGACGACAGACTTTCAGGGCGACAAGCTCTGAGCTCAGGGCTCTGGGCCAGCTGCATTCTTTGCAGCCCTGTGGGTGGGCTAAGACACCCCCTCCCAGGAGATAAAAGACCCCTCCTCCTGCCAGGCTCCCGCAGTGAGTGCAGTAAAGGCAGCCTGAGAACCACAGAATCAAGTTTGGACAGCGCAGGGCAGCCCCACCCTCCCTGCTCGGCTCTGGGGTTCCCTGAGGGCACCTTCTCAGACAAACTGTGCCCTGGGATGCTGACAGTCCACAGGGTGGGGAGTGGGGGTGGCAGGAGATGCAGGCTGAACGGGCTGCCCTCAAAGGAACAGCCCCCCACACACACAGGAGCCCAGCTCCCTGAGAAATGGCCTCTTTACGCAGGAGCTCTGGGGGGGGGGTGTGCTGGAATGGGGGATGAAGGACAATGGTGGCCAGGTCACCTGCCTACGTCCCCTTGCTGGAGCGTAGGGTCTGCAGCATCTGCAGGGACCCCCTCCACCCTCCAGGGTCCTGGGTGAGCCTGGCCCAGCACTCCCTCCGCCCCCACCTCCAGACACACAGTGGGCTCAGAAGGACACCACCAGCAGGGGGAGGGCGGGCAGCTTTCATCGCCTCCCCCCACCCCAGCCACACCCAGGAGCGCAGGGAGGAAGTCGGGAAAATCCTGCAGGGACTTGGCAAAGTGCCCCGAGGTGGAGGGGAGGGGGCCCCGCGGGGGAGCCCAGCAGGAGCCCTCACAGGCCCAGCACCGGGAGCTGCCCCGTTCAGTCTCCAGGCAAGAGGAATGATCCGCCTTCTGGTCGGGGAGGGAGTTTTAGGGGCCGGAGGGGGGAGGGGCCTGGGGACCCGAGCACACCCCAGGAACCGACTGTGGCTTAAAACCCGCCATGCCTGCCCCGGGAGAGAACCCGCAGGCCCCCTCGCGTGGCCCAGGGACTGCGCTTCTCCCAGGAGCGGATGGGGCACCTGCCCCTGCTCGGCCACCCTCCACGCACACGAGCTCGGCCCCGGCCCCGCCCCCTGCTCCGCGCCGGCCCCGCGCCCCGCACTGCGGCACCCCCGCCGGGTCCCCGGGATGGGGAGTCGGACGGGAGGCCCCCTCTCCCGACCACCCCTCTCGCACCGACCCCGCGGAACCCCCACCTCCGCCCCGGGCAGCCAGCGGGTCTCCCGGCGCCTCGTCCCTGTCCTGGGGCAGGTGGGGAGGGCGGGCGCCGCGCTCTCCCCGGGGGCTTCGGGAGGAGGGACGGACCGGACCCGCCCCCGGGCCCGGGCGCCGCTCGGCGGGGCTGCGGTGGAACTTTCTCGGCGGCGCTCGCGAGTTTTCCGGGACCCGGCGCCCCACCCGGGGGCTCGGCGGTCGCCAAGGAAGCAGGGCGTCTGGGGCTGGTTCCCACGGCCCGGGCGGGGGTCTCCGCGGGCGGCCAGGCATCGCGAGGGGAGGGCCTCGGGCTCGCGGGAAAGGGGCCCCCCGCCCGGGCTCCAGGAGGGTCCGAGGGGCCCACCTTGCACGAGTACGTGAGCTGCACCGGGTCCACGTTGAGGATCTCCTCCACGGTGCCCGTGAGCACCACGTTCGCCTCCTCCTCCCGCCGCTCCAGCGCGCGCTCCGGGCACGTCCCGTGGACGCCGGGCAGGGGGCACGCGGCCACCACCAGGAGCAGCAGCAGCGGCGGCAGCGGGGTCGCGCCGGACGGCCGCGGGCGGGCCATGGCGGGCCGAGGGCGGCGGATGGGCCGGAGCGAGCGCGCGGGCCGGGCCGCGCCGGGGACCGTACTGGACAGGACGGGACGCAGCTCCCCCGAGGCTGTGGGAGCGCGGGCGGCCCGGGGGCGGGGCGGGGACGGGGGGCGGGGCCGGGGGTGGGGACCCGGGAGCACCGCCCCCAGCCGCTCCCGCCCCCCGGCCCGCCCCTGCCCGCCCGGCGCTCTGCGGCCCGCGCCGGCCCCGCGAACAAAGCGCCGGGAGAGCGGCGTCCGGCGGAGGCTGGGCTGGGACCAGGGGCGACGGGGCCGGGCCGAGGAGGGCGGTGGGTCGGGCCAGGCGGGGGGCGGGCGGCCCCCGCGGGCGGACGCCCCTCCCCCTGGCGCGCGTCCTCGCCCCGGGCGCTGCGGCTGGAGCCGGGTTAATGCAGAATCTGCAGGCGACGTGACGGGACTTCCAAGGGGCTCCAGGCCACGCCGGGGCCGGGGCCGCAGCGGCGGGGGCTCCCCGGCCGCGGGAAGGGGCTCCCGGACGCCGGGACCCCGCCGCCGCTGGAGCCCCTGCAGAACAGGGAACTTGCGGGGCACCCCAGCCCCTAGCAGACCCCGGACGGAAGCTCGGGAGCGCCGGGACCCCCGCCGTCCGGGAGGGGCGGCCACCCCATAGGCCACGCCCCCCGCGGCCGATGGCCAGTGCGTTCCGGGCGCTGCGCCGATTGGTCAAAACTGAGCTCAGACCCGCCCACCTCCCGTTCCTGGGTCAGCTCGTGCCTCACTGCAGGGCGGAGGGCGCTCCCTGCCGTCCAGCCGTGGCAATTGCGGGCCACTGGTTGCGGGGGAGGGGGTGCAGCCAGCCACGCCCCCTGCCAGCTCCCAGAACCTGGCTGCTCCCGCCAGGCTAAGTGCGGGGACAAACTGCGATCCAGAAGGTCCGGATTGGAGCCCGGCCTGGCTGACGATCGCGGGGCAGGGGGAGAGGCCCCTTCCGTTCCTCCAGGGCTGGACCCGAGGTGCCCCTCACCAGTCCAACCACGAAGCTCAGGGCCAGGAGCTAGGAAGGGGCAGCTATGCAGAGGCCCTTACTTTTCCAGACCCTGTGGGGGTTCAGGAAGGGAGGGTGGCATCAAAGGTGTGTGCTTACACTCGCTGACTTGCAGTGAAGAGGTGAGGGTGGGACCCAGGAAATGAGACTGGAACCTGGAGATCCCCCCCCACCCCCCCGCAGGCACACCTGTGTGTCTACACACATATCCATCCTAGGCAAGGCAGACCTGAGGTTGCTCCCCACCCCCCAGCCCAAATACG